>CAHIKZ030002945.1:0-77500 GCA_903632075.3 Acanthosepion pharaonis
AGTAAGATATGTAATCCTGTCTTCTTATTATATTTTTTTACAAAATAATGCTTTTAAATGTAAATTTACAGACATTAATATTATAATTTAACTGATTTAAAATTTTTTTTTGCTACACAGTAATGATTTATGTTTCAAAATGGAGCTAAAATTCTTTTTTTTTTTAATTTAATTTGTAATTAAATTAAAAACATTAGTTCCATTTCATCCTCAAGCAAATTTTGATAATTTATTTTTTTAAATTTACTGAGTTTTAATTTCCTTGCACAAAAAAACTCAGTAAATTTGAAAAAAAATTTAAGACCCAATCAATAGATAGTCTTTAAATGTCAGTGGTTGTCATTAATAATTTTTCCTTTATCTAGCAACTATTCAAGCCTGAAACTTTTTACAGCATACCTCGTGACCTTCCCTTAAAAATGGTGTCTCTCAACCACAGCCATGACACAGTGTTCATGACTCCACACATGAAAATTGTAATCTTCAGATGACTAAACAATTTTTTGTCCTTCATGACCATGGACACTAAATACTTACTCTATATTTAACAATACCCTGACGATGACATTATGCTATGTCAAAAGTACTCAGAATAAATACAATATGAGCCAACATGGTGTTTTTCTCTCATCTTTTAACAACTGCACAAGAAAGCTTATTCACAAATATGAAAGGTTCTTATTGAAAATAAGTAGACAGAACGTGTCTGAATTATTTAACAAAACCTGTATGAATGAAAACATGTTTTAAAAAATATTTTAACTGTGTGTATATATATATATATATATATATATGCAAACACACATCTATTACATGTTTGAATCAGAACAGAATAGGATGTGTGTGTATATATATATATATATATATATATATACACACACACACACACACAAGGATATACTCATATACATAAAATACTTATTTATTTATTTATATATATTAATTTCCCTTTTTATATATATATATATACACACACACACACTTACCCACATATATGTGTGTGTGTGTGGCCATTGAATAAATGCTATATATCAGCCTATGGGACAGATGATAGAATTGGCTGTCTTGTTAGCTTTCTTGTAGATATATTGAGATATTTATTGATTTTGCATTCACTTTCTTGTTCTTTTCAGAAGGAAGATACCTAACTGCCTCTGCCGGCAATACAGCTCTAAGATTTATGAGTTCTGGCTATTCTACATTGTACATTTTTGAGATTTTTCAAAAAGGTGGCTGACTAATGCTGAAATGCCAAGTGAAATATATATTTATGCAATATTTCTAAGTGATCATAAGACAAGCTCAAGATATAAACAATGCAGATCTTACATGTAATGTGTGCATGAACATAATGCTATGTTTAAAGCATTTCACAGAATCTTTGTTTAATAACCTTTAAGAGTTACTATGCTTCTTTTTTATGCAAGAAGGCTGATACAAAAGTTACCACACTGTTTTGACAAATTTATTCACATAAGTTAAATTGCTTCAACAAAGTGTTATAGACAAGCGTATGGTTGCAAGAAAGAAATACAACAACAGCAGAAATAGATTTACGCGGTTTATTTCAACAGGAACGTGTGGGTTTGGGACAGCTACCTTGTGGTAAAGTTCATAAGCCGGCTTCGAATCTAGGCCGATCTCTCTTAGTAGTTAACACATGTTGACGGTGGTTGACGCCCCCCTGCTGTCAGCAGCTGACCATGACAGGTCTCTACTCTGGGCACCTGTGGACTGCCTGTTGAACTTCCGTGTGATCCCTTTTATAGTGTTTTTTTTATGGCTTAACAGGCTCGAAAAACGAAGCGAGTATAATTAGGAAGGAAGCATTTTTATTGGACGAAAAATAGAGCACTTTAAATATTATTTTATTTTTTCGACCGGAACACGTGTCGGGGAACATTTGTAAAGAAAGATAATGGTCATTTTGTGACGGGGCTTTGTCCCATTCACATCCGGCTCTCGCTCTTGAGTATTTGCCTGTAAATCAGCCGAGATATGTCTTATTTTATTTTATAACAAAAGGGTAAGTGCATTCCACCTTGTAGGGAACTCATGTATTTCAACAGAAAAGAATTCTTTCAATTTTGCTAAGTTCTTGAAAGAATATTTTGAAATTGAAGGATCTTTTGACCAGAAATATGTGTTGCATGATGTAAAACAATAAATATTCACTCAGTGACAATGTACTGCATGTGGAAGAACTTTCCCACCAACCTTGATGATTATTAGATGTATTGCATCTGCAAAGTGTACATGGGAATTGTGATGCAACACATTTATATGATCATTTAGTGCAATACATCTGCAATATGAAGCTGGGTATATTCATGCAACTAAATACCCCTTGCCAATAAAGTTTTATCAGTTTCTACTGAGCTTTTCACAAGAATAGCTTTTTTTCCAGGTTCATTAATAAAGATTTTTCTTTGAATCTGTTCAAACATTGAAAACTTCTATGCCAATGGATTACATTTCAGTTGAGATGATTAATGCTCTCTTGAAGTGGGTTATAATTTTATTTATTATGGATTCTCATAATTAATTAATTTTTGATCTTGTTTAAAAATGTCTTACTGTATCAATTAAGAATGGAATCAATGACAATAATTTTTTGATACTAACCAATGTCCTTCATCTACATACTGTGTCCCTTCAGGACTTGCCACAGTTTTCTGTCCTTTATAGCTATTAAAAAGAATTGTCTGTCATCTCTCCTAAAGCCTCTTCTGCCATCTATTGGTGGAAGGTAGATTAAGAAGGTTATGTGAAAAAAAAATTCTGTTCTTGTCTTCAATCATCCTGTTTTTATCAAATTTTTTTAAAGTTCTATTTTACATCAACATCACCTAAATTTCAACTCTCTCTTCCCCTTTTAAGTGTTCTTTTTGTTTCCCTTTATTCTAAAACTTTGTCATTGATCACAATTTTAGTCCATGGTATTTAAAGCATCCTTCTCTATAATTTTGATTTTTGTTGATTCAAGTCCTTCTTCATCTGTGAGGAGATTAAAACCATTCACTACTGGTGTTATAAACACCTTCTTTTACTCTTTTTTTTGTTTTAATGACCTGATTCAAAAAATTTTGCAAAATTATAAAATACTAACTACAGAGATTGGTTCAGATTAACAAAGATGAGCAACATACTCTTTCTTCTGCAGTATTTTACTTTAAAGATTTCTCCATTTAATCAATTCTTCCAGTTCTGCAGCCTTCCAAATCATTATTTACTACTGAGCTTATAAAAATAGTTTTATTGAATATTTCTATTTAATACTATTAGATGTTATATCATAATCACTGATGAATATCAATTATTTGAAAAAATAATAATCTTAAAAATGCACAACTATTGTTCTGTGTCATCTTACTAAATATAAAAAAAAAAATAAAATATGAGCTGCCGAGGATTAAAATAAGCTAATTTATGCTTACAGAAAAAAAAAACAATTGAGTGAATGATCAAATATCTTAAATATAACACTACATGAATAAGAATTCTTTGATTATTTTAAGAGACAATCTATGAACTAACTTCACAAGACTGAATGTTTTCCTTTTAACAAATTTAGATTTCTTAGTATTCCAGGAGGAGGCATGGTGGAGTAATGATAGCAGCTCAGATTCTTATTTTTCAGAGATGAGTTCAAATTTAAGTCGAATACATTACATTCACTTACATGCTAACACCCTTGGGAAAGGGTATAAATCCTCTTCTTCTCCCCCCCAGCTATGGGTAAATAGCAGAACCAACCAGGTTTTATAGCCGTGGATGGAAAGTGAATACCACAGAAAGAAATATACATTATTACTGCAAAAAAAATCTTCCCTTGTAGTCATGTATCAAAAGGCTAATGATATATATATAACAAATAATCATGTGGTAAATTTTATTTCAAGTTTGAAAAATATTGACAACTTTGTCTATTTTTTCTATAGGGATAATTTCTTTAAGTATATATATATAAACTTAGTACATGAGAATATAATAATCAAATTCAGGTATGATAATAATTGTCAAATCATCTGCCAAAATTCACTAATGTTGGATAGTTTTGATGTTTTTCTTATTTGTATTTGCAATGTATGATCACCAGTCCTGTTTCTCTCTCTCTCTCTCTATATATATATATATATATATATATTTATAAATATTTACTTCAAAATTTGGTGGAACAAATGGAAATTTTTTCTTTAACAATTTTGTATGGAAAAAAATTTTTTTAAAAGTAAAAGATAAATTTAACTATCAGTGTATTTGCTTTTATTTATTCTATTTTCTCCAGGTTTTTTACCAGTTTTCAATAATTTGGATTCATCTTTGTCCTGAATTATTTTGCTAATCTTTACTAAATTTTAATATAACATTTATATTTTTTCATGACTAGGTTTGTAGGCTTTTTCAAGATATGTTTCAAAATGTTCAGAAAAGTTAAATATTAATGCAGGTTCTAAATGTTAATTCATAAATCCTAATTAAATAAAACATATATACTTTTTAGCTGAAGAAAAAGATGATTTTACAACAGAACTGTTTTAGTTTTTTTTATGTTTGGGTAATTAACAAAAAAGGCAAAATCATTACAGCTAGAAAGAAGCAAAAAATTTTGAAGGAACAAATTGAAATTTATTCAAAGGTTACTCAACAAAAATCCTTTAGTCTTGAAATTTATTAAAATTTAGGATGCAATAAAAAGTCTCAATAGTCTATTAATTTTAGGCATGAATGTTGAGATGCAATTCATTTCAAATCTTAAATTTATTTTTGTTCATTATTTCTTAACCTCAATGCCTATTTCACTGAAACCTTCATAGGTCACTATTTTCAAGTTATGTCATTTTAAAAGATATATCATTTTTTTAAAAATGGAAAATAAAAAATTTATTTCTTTTATGTTGTTTTACTAGTGTTTATTTGTCATAGGCTGACTATGAAAATATTAGCTAAAACTATGAAATCACTAAAATTCAAATAAACATATATAAAAACATATTTAAATAAATTTAAAAAATATTTTATATATATATTGTTAAAAAAAAACAAAAATAGCATAATAAAAATGTTCAGCAAATGTTCTTATTTCAAATTCCTGATTTTTCGTGTTTTGTTTTTTCTATTAAAAAACACCAATTTTGAATTCAGACTTGTTTAAATCTGTGTCTTTCAGTTACATTTCATTTGTGATTTATTTCAAACATTTTATTAATGACTCCATTGTTTCTTCCTGGTTCGCTGTCTAATTATTAAATTTGTAATGTTCAAATTGCTGGAAGATAAAGAAATTAATTATTTTATTCAGAATACTGTACAGGCATATCAAAAAATCTTAATTATTAATAACTACATTATTTTGGTTTATAGTGTGATTATTTCAACTTAAGAATTTTTTCAATCTAAGTGACTACAAGCAATTAACAGTTAAGGACATGATTGAGGTGGATCTGTATTCAACCCCATACTTTGACATTTTTTTCACTGTTTTTCATCATGTCAAGAATTTTATCTATCATCTATTCCTTCCTCCCTTGTCTAGTTTTCTTAGGGATAATCTCATTTGCTGATGTTTCACTTCTTGTAAGCTTGTCATTTCAAATTTTTTCATCCTCATTTAGTTTCTTATCCTTTTCTCATTAAAAAAAGCTCTTTCAAGATCAATTCATTGGTGTCTGTAAGAACTATGCAATTTTATTAAATTTGGCCTGCTTTCTTATTGCATCATTGGTTTTTCCATATACATATCGGGTTCAAACAAACTTAAATATTTTAAAAAATTACTTCTCTTAAATTCCTAAAATCTGGTTATGGTGTTATTTTATGTAAAATTTTTTTTTTGTTTCACCTCTGTTAATACATTTTTGTCTTCAATGTTTTACAAAAAACTATGTGTTGGCCACTAAAAATTCTTTTTATGATCTAGTATTGGATTCATAAAATGTATACCACTGATGATTTGGTTTTATTCTGTGAATTTAATATTATTATGATATGATTGTTCCTATTAATTCTTTGAATAAATGTCCCCTTCCCATAATATTTTCTTCAATACTATATTAATTGACTATTTCCTTAAAGAACATAATCATCATGTAGCTCTATATTTATTACTAAGAACTGCTGTTTAAAAAATTAGTTATTTATGTATTTCCTTGCCCAAATAACATGTTCCTCTTTGAGATGTTGATGTCTTCAGTCATTGTTCCCAATATTCGGCATCATTTTCTTTTTACATTTACAAGAAAAAAGACATGGAATTTGGACAATTTAATCATAATTTCAATCCGGATATACAACATTTTTTTTTAAAATTAAAAGAATAGAAAAAATTAAACAGAAAGACCTTGTTGTTTGAATTTGATTAAACTTGCTCAAATGAATTCATGCTGCCTAAATATAGCTTATATATAACTCATAACACTCACATATTTAGAAAGATTTCATTATATATTCAAAAATGTTTTCATCATGTCACTATATACTTACAAATTAGTGTTTTTCAAGAAAATGGAAAGTTTGTTAAAAAGTATTTCCACAAAAAGCTTACTATATCCTTAATACAGAAATGCTGCTGGATATAATAAGAATCACTGTTTCAAATAAAAATAATGTTTCTCTCCTGAAAATGGATGTTTAATTCAAAAAGTACATGTTTGATGCAGTGGATCTATTAGAATTCAGGAAGCATGTGAAATAAGTTTCAAATGAAACTAATGAATTTGATGTTATTTAATGGGCTCTGCGAAAGCAAAGGTATTTGTAACAAATGACAAGTCAAGAAAGATTTATAAAAAACAACCAATTATACTACTGAAGTAGTAAGTAACAACATTTTATAAAAAGTAGGACAAGTTATTGATTGGGAGGCAAAGGAAATTCCTGTCAGTTTAAAAGTTGACAGCTGTGTAAACTGATTAGACAAGTCGCATGCATTGTTAAAAAGATAATTTCTTCAGGAAACCACTTTGAGGGCAGTTAATCCCTTAAAAGGTCACTTTTAAAATTAATAGTATTCTTCAACCTGTTCTACTTCAAACTTGTTTAATTAGCAGACACTTGAAATATGACCTCATTTTTTACCTTTATTTCACTATCGATCCTATCTCTGCAGGATTTCATAAAAATCATGAAGCAGTTAATTAAAATGTAACCTTGTATAACTGTAGAAAAAATAAGAATCTAAAACATACTGAATTATCAAAGAAAAACTCATACTTGAAATATTCAACAGTAAAATTCATAACATACAAGTGTGTATGTATGGAAACTAACAAGAAGCACCAGTAAACATTAAAAAATCTCTTAGGCAACTGTTTCATCTTTAAAGATGAAACAGTTTGCAAAGATACCCACTGACATAAGTATCCTAAGATTTAAATTTATATCAAATTCACATTCTGAATATATAACCTTTGGCACAATGATGCCTGCATCAGCTGTAGAGAATCAAGTTCATATTTTCTTGCTATATTCCTAATCTTTAAATATGTGGTTTTCACTGACAATAACAGCAATAAGGTAAAATAAAATTTATCCTATCTAATAAGATTTAAGCAGTTCAAAGATACTTTTTAACTTATTTCTTGAGAAGATTGGTCATGTTTTCAAATACTTTGCAAATCAAAATCACTGAGGAGAATGGCTTGAAATTTAGCACATTTTGAAAGATTATGCTAAGATGTTATTGAAATATGAACATGATGCATAAATACTTACCTCCTTTAATAATATCAGAGTTATCTTCCCATTTTATGACCATTCATTGTAAAGTTTGATAACCTCGACATGGCAATGGTGATGATGGGATTAGCTATTCCCATTTGACATTCACTGACCAAACTGTTAATCTTACTGTCAACAGAAATTTATAAAATCTTTCACTTGAAAAAGTTTTTCAGGAAAATAAGTTTCTCAAGTTCAAATTATCACTCTTTCTACAGGGGTTTCCTTCCTAACCTTTTGCTTAAAATAGTGTGGAAAGTCTCCATATTACTTCATTAGTTTCTTAAGTTACATGTGCTATTCATTTAGTGGTTGCTGCTGCTGAAGATCTTCAAGTAATGTAGTTTCTGTTATTTGGCAAAGTTCTTCATTTGTAATACTGTAGCAAAATTCAGTGAGATCCAATGAAGATCAGTCCACAGGATTCATTTATTTGAATCCATTTCTATCATTAATCTGAGAAAATGGTTGCATACAGATGATAGTTTAGATGTTATGGAATGAGCAAGATACTGTACATGACCTCTATCTGAAAGTCTACATTTGACAAGACTATTGACTGGAGGTTTGTCGGGACATTATTATTATAAATAAATAAAAATATAAAATAATAATATTGATGAACATCATAAATAAAATAAATAGCATTAAAACTTTGTTCAAAATAAATTTAAAAAAAATAATAGTAAATTCTCCCAGAATGCAACAGAAACATTTTCTGCCAAAAACAGATTTTGCACAAAAGTTTCACACTGAATTCACTCTCTTCACTACTGACCATTGGAAAGTCGAGATGTCTATCTCCTCTCCTCAGGACATTGCTTATTATCATATAATATTATAATACAAAGTAACTTCTTCCTTTTATCACATGCAACCTTAAAACACTTGTAACTAAAATACACACATACACACACACACAAGTACTCAAAAATAAATAATATGATTTTAATTTACAATTTAACATGAATTTAAGTGTTATTTTTGTGTATGTTTTTATTCTTGTGAATAAAATACTATTTCTGCTGCTATGTTG
Source organism: Acanthosepion pharaonis (assembly GCA_903632075.3). Classification (NCBI taxonomy): domain Eukaryota; kingdom Metazoa; phylum Mollusca; class Cephalopoda; order Sepiida; family Sepiidae; genus Acanthosepion; species Acanthosepion pharaonis. Next base: position 8,756 of record CAHIKZ030002945.1, read on the forward strand.
TGAGCTACCCCACAGTTTAATTCCTGTAGAGAATACATATATGAAAAATCAGAGAAAATTCTTTTAAAAATCAATGCAGCTTCAGTGTCACATAAAATGAGGCTTTAAATAGCTTTATATATCCTGTTAAATTCAAGTGGCAAAGTCTTTCTGTTTAAATTTTTTAGCATATTTTTCTAATTTTCAAATATATTGTTCTACATCTAAATTTCTGAATCAAATGTTCATGTTCTTGTTCTGATTTTGTTGGAGCAATTTAACCAGCTCATTCAATATGAAGAACTGAATGTTGTCAGTATGTGGGAAAAGATTTTGCTGGCTGGCTTTTTTAACCTTACATACAATTCAAATTTAATTATGCATTTCTACACATTTGAATATTTTATACATACTTTAAAAAAGTACAGGAATTCCTAGATTAATGCACATTTGATTAATGCATTTTTGATTAGTGTGCTAAAATTTTTATATACCAAAATTCAATTAGTGGATACATAATACTCGATTAGTGTGGTAATACACTCTTCAATTTAACAATAGTAATTGAAAATTGATTTTTTTAGAGTTACCGATTAATTAAAAATTTTCTAAAACTTAAACATAGAAAATGGGTAACTATTTTGTTTGTCAAGTATCATGTTATCTAAGTAATTATAATAGTGTTCAAAAGAAAAAAATGGTCAGTTATAAATACATAAATTTTATAATATAAGCCAATAATAAAAATGAATATTTTTGTTTATTAAAATTTTTTGAATATTTTTTTTTTCAAGGTCTTAAAAGGAAATTTTCATTTTTTGTTTTAAAAGAAAAAGGACAATTTAATTAAATACAGAAATTTACATTTATTAAAAAATATAGAAATAATAAATTATTTTAATTGTATTTTGAGTCTTACTTTGCAGTGGGTGCTATTTTTAGTACTTTGGTATTATCTGCTGATATTTGTTTTATTAAAATAGTTATATTTCGATTGTGATGGTAATATTAGCCATTTCCTTATAAAGAAACATTCAACATTCATTGACTAATTGAACAGTTGTGATGAAATTCATGGCAAAATTGTGACAAGTTTTGTGATGACATTCTCCAATCGTTCGTTGTTCACTGCACTTGTGACGACATCAAAGGCTGAGTATATTTGCATAAACACTCAACTCACTATGTGTCACAGGTTTGTTTTCTTGGCTGTGATTACTTTCAACAAAAAAAAATGAAGACAACTATTTTTCAACACTCTGTTTTGGAAATAGCAACAATACAATTTCTCAAATGTGGATCCTTCCTTCAGCTGGTCAAATCTTCAAAGGACTACTTTTTATCTAAAATCATTTATAAAATTTTTATGTTTCCGAATTCAAAGGCGAGCTGGAGACATGAATCCTGAAACACGAACCCTCCAAGTTCACTCAAGATGGACTAGAGACAAAATTCCTATGAAACTCCAATAGCTGAGTTGACTTAAATGGAAGGAATTTATCTCCTTATCTTCTAAAGATGTGTGAGAAATCATATTGTTACACAGTACTACTGTCAGTTGAAATTCATAAAAATCTTTATAAACAATTTTTCAGGAAAATAGATTTCTCAAATCCTGTAGTTGTTATTGCTCTTTCCAGTATTGATGTTTGTTTCTTCCTAACCTTTCATTTGAAGTAGTATGGAATGTTAGCATCTTGATTGTTATTTTTTCTATTTGATATGTGATACACATTTTAGTTTTGTTAATGTTGAAAGTCCTCAAGTGATGTGGTTTCTGTTACAGTTTTTTGTTAATGATTCTGTAACGCCAGTATAAAAGGCTGAAAATAGGACAGCCTTCACCAAGACCTGCAGGTTTCACTCACTCAAAGCCATTTTTAATGATTGAGCTGAATACAGCTGACAATTTAGATATTTCTGAACAGGTTTTGTACTATTATGACAAGTTAACATTAGAGAGTGTGATGCATGTATTGAAAATCTAAAAACTTTTCTTTTTTTTTTTTTGATTACTTGGAAATGCACTCTCCCTAAAGGACATGAGTATTCTTAAACAACATTATTTTTTTTTGCTTTATTTTTACACAGTAGGGAATTTTGAAGTTTCAAATTATTGGCAATAATTATGTTAGACATTTTAAGCTTTTTATAACAAATGATAAATGTAAGGTATTTATTGGAATCATTAAATCATATGCAAAGGAAAATAATATTTCAAATGGTTTTTCATCTTATTTAGAGTTAGGATACATCTGGTTGCAGTCAAATAAGTAAATATTTTTTAGTTTTGTTTCTGTCAAGATGGTTGCTTGTATCATTTTTTTGAAAATTTTTAAAACTAATTTTATTATATCAATAACAACATGTTGAGAAAGTTATTGTTGATAAAAGTTTTATTTTTAAGTTACTCAATTCTTTATAACATATTGTGTTTGAAAATACTTGAGGAAAAAAAATGTAACAAAAACATGGACTTCTGTGGAGGATTTAGCCAAAATTTTGGTTTGGATGTATGGAAACTTATTTAAAAATTAACAATACAATAGAAAATTAAACAGATTTTGTTAGTTGAATTTAACAAAACATGTTTAAATGAATTCTTGCTGCATATTTCATATATATATATATATATATATATATATATATACACACAGGTGTGTGTGAAAGGGAATAAATTGTTCTTAACCCATCCTTTAAATGTATAATTTCAACAATATATAACTTAATAACAAGCAAGTTTAAATAAATTTTTCCATCAATGTTTTTCCAAGACAAACACATTTTATTATGGTATTCAATTTGCATTGTTAAATTTATCTGCTGTATGTGATGATCACAGAATTATTATTGTGATAAAAACAATTAAAATAGAGATGCCAAAGAGAAAAAATAAGTTAGCAATGGAAGAAATACTGAGGTCTTTTATATCAAATGCGATATGCAACTCTTAACTCACATTGATTATCTTATTAAGCCTTGTTTTACCTTTTCTTCTCATTAATAGTAATGATAATAATAATATTCTGTTGCTCATTCTATAAAACAACTTTTATCTAAAAATTAAAGTGTGCGTGCATGTGTACACATGCATATTTCATAATCCATTAGGGTCAAAGGAACACCACATGTGCTGCAGTAATGGTGTGTCCAGGGCAAGATAGCCTGACAGAGCTCATCCTTCTTTGGACTGGTTTTGAATTCAGTGTTTTTCTTTCTCCTAAATTGGTTGCCACTCCAAGAAAATTGAGCCAATTCAGCCGTGTTATCTAACACATGGCTGGTGGGAGAAGAGATCTTCCTCAATGGTACTTGTGCAAAAGTGAATGTAACAAACTTGGTCAGAATTCAAACTCACCTTACTGATTTCTCTTTTCAAGTTATTAACAATTACAATACATCTTTACATTTAATTCATTTAAAAATTAAAATAAATGTCAAAGAAAGGACAATATGCAATACCAGCTCTTATGTTTCCAAAAGGACCTACCTGAATATCTTGCTCAATTTCTCTGACCTGTCGTCGTTTATGTCGTATTTCCTCTTGAACTGCTCTGAGTTTCTCTTCAACCAGCTGTTTTTCTGCCATTTCTTCACCTTTTAAGGAGAATTAAGAAAATCATTTTCTTATTTGTGATATATATATATATATATATATATATATATATATATATATATAGGCAAGTATGGGGGAATCTGATAGGATAAGGAACAAATAGGAAATATTTATAAATTTAATATGTTTCACCATTGTTTAAGTTTTATCAAATTTTTGAGATGACAAAGTTCCAGTACTTTTAGTTTTATGTCGTTTCCTTTTCCTTGGTCAGATAGATTTCACATCTCTTTGTTGTGTGATGTTAATATGTGCATGTTTGCACATGTCTTGATTATAGTGGGCATTTTTGTGTCAGGCTGAGTATCTGTGTATTCAATTCCTGAAGACGGTAGTGGGAGGTTGTTATGCCTGTATGTTTGTGTATCGTATTTCAAATTGGTTTTGTGGGATTTTGTTGATAATATGTGTGCATGTCCATGTGTGTGCATCTAGTATGCATTTTTGCTTCTGTCTTGTAGTATTTGTATAATGATTGGGGGATGTTTGATCTGGGAGTGAAAGACTTAATTTATGTCAGCTGCAGATATGCAGTTCTTAGTTTCTTCAAGTATGAGTTTTATCAAAGGTTTTTTGAAAATTGGAAATATGAAAAAGTGAGTTTAGTATGTATTTATAAGGGGGAAAGTATTTATTAGTATCCCTTCTAAATATTTTCTTCATACTAAAGCATATTCTTTATTTATTAGGGTGGCATTTTTTTTTTAAAATCAAAGCCTATTTTATTTTATTTCTGTGTGTTACAAGAGAAATTAGTTGTTTGTTCCAATGTAGGCCACCCTTAAAGTTTTATATATCAAAACAATGTTAGGTAAATTAGTGACAAAATGGAAAAAATTCTGTGACAGATTTCATGCTTTAGGATTTCATCAGACTAAAGCAACATTTCTGTTGATGGAATCATGTGTGTAGGAAGGGAAAGTGGAGTATCATAATGCAAACTAATAATAAAAATGATGAGAACAAAACTGAAAGCATAGAGAAACAGTGAATTTGGCTAAATGACATACCTGGACATATCTAAAAAAAAAAAAAAAAAAATTAAAGTTAAAAGTTTAAAAATAGAGTGTTTCCAACATTTTTTGAATTTTCCGTCTACATAATTAAAACAAACATTTGCATTCTTATAAATGGGCAAATTCAAGAACTGGCATGATAGTCAAAATAACTATGAGTGACATAAACCAGGAAAACTTCTCTTTTGAAAACATCAGCATCTGACATTTTTGCAAAACTCCTCCACAAAAATACACTTCATTTCAATACTTTCAAGAGAATATCATATATTCTCATGGGCACTGATATTTTCAATCATTTATGCTACCACTGCTCAACTCCAGCAAACCTCATATATATATATATATATATATATATATATATATATATATGTGTGTGTGTGTGTGTGTGTGTGTGGGTGTGTATGATGGATAGCTGAAATATTATTGGCCTGACTAGGTTCTTAATTATTGTCAGAAGTTCTGAGATGTGGAATTATTATTATTATTATATGCTCATCTCGGTTGTTCTACTCAGTATGTCTTGGCCATTTTACTCTCCAGCCTTCTTCAGGTGTATGTCTGTAAGTTTAATAACCTTCTTGGAATTTTGAACTGAACACAAGTACAAAGACAGACCTTGGAGACTAGTGTATAACAGTTAACATATTATGAGTATAACAACCAAGATGAACCTGCTGGGCCAAATACCAACTTTATTATGAAATAGTTCTAAAATATTTCTGACATTAGATCATTTGGTCAGATTTTGGGAAATGGGCTAGGTTGAGGACTTGTTAGCACCCCTCATTTATATATATATATATATATATATATATATATATATATATATATATATATATATATATATATATATATATATCTGGCCTTAGTTAATAGTGCAGTTGTCTCTAACATCAAAATCAAACTTCAGACTGTCATTTTTCTAGTCAGACACTTTTTATATAAAAGACTAGCACAAAACAATACTTGTAAAATCTACACAATGTTCCCAACTAGCTGTCTCTATATCTATATACATTATACAAATATGATATGATAAAAACTAAAACAAGATTCATCAGAGTTTTCTTTGCTCCTGCCATTAATATTATTTCTAAGTATTCCTTTGAATTCATTATTCTCCATATATCTATGCATGCACATATCAATTAATACTTTCTCTATTTAACTATGCCTTCTACTGCATCTATATGAATTTGATAAAGTAAACCATATCTAGGTTAATGTGCCTTTGTCTCTGATCAATCCTAAAACTCTTGCTTTCTTACAAGTTAGTTGGCCTGATGAAATGTTTTACTATAGCAGCCAATTATTTCAAACTCACATTTCTTCACCAGCCAGCTGATTACATCTTCAAGTTTTTTTTTTCACTGAAACTTCATATTTCCATCAGAATTGACATAAAATGATAATCATACACATATACAATGATAAATATTATGTGTGGATAATCAACAGATTATATTTTACTGAATTTTATTAGAAAATGTAATGTCTACATGTGTCTATATTCACAAACACAATAATTCAAGGAAAAACTAAGTTTTCCAATATTAGAATTTCAACACAGTTGCATTTTAAATTTTAACTTTTTGTTAGAAAATATATAAGCATGTATCACATATAGAGCTTAGAAATAAAAAAAAAAACACTTACTAAGATGAAAGGAAATAGAATACATCAATACAAGGCTAAAATAATACATGTAATTATATATATGTGTATGTGTGCATGTACACTGAATCATGCATACATGTTAAATTTCTTTCTAATATATTTCCAACAAGAAAATAAAATACCTGTTTAGTTTTGCTTGCAAAGGAAATAAACTACATTAGTTGGTATGTTTTAAATGTGCATGTGTGTAGATATTTACATGGTAAGAGATAAGTAGTGACATACGGGAGTTAATCTATGTTCATAAAAAATGTGAAATACAGCTATGCATTGGCTGAAATAGATTTTTAATGAGGACCAAAATGGCAATAAATCTATTCAGTTCATTTTTTTTTTTTTTTTTGATACAATCTATTTTGGTTTCTCTCACATGCAGATTCATTTATGTACATTCATATACACATAAAATCCACACTCAAGCACATACATAAAATTAAAATACACCAAACTCTATTAAAATGCACTTACACCCCAATTTAACTACTTTACTACAAATGCATTTGAAAGTGTTCTCATACTGTTTATCATTATACTAAGTAGAGAATCACACAGTAATAAAAGATACATAGGCATATAGTTACAAACATAAATATCTATGTGTAATATATATCTTCCCAGCAAGTTTTAATTCAGAAGCTCTTTACCAAAGACAAAGGCATCCATGCTTTTATAAATAGGTTCGTCTTCATCCAAAAGCAGTCTCAAAAACATTAAATTTATTTTCTTCTATGATTTTGAATCAAATCCAAGAGAAATTACAAAAATAAAATCATTTTGTTTACATAATAAAGTTTTCAATTTAATTATGGCTTCATGACAGTCAAATTAATGTCAATCAGGGCAACTAAGCTCAACCAATCATAAACAATAATTAGTTGAAAAAAAATAGAAAGAAATAAAAATATTAAAAAAGAGTGTATGAATTTAGCAAACAATGTAAGAGTTTTCAAATAATAATTTGGGTTTTTGTCTCTTACAAAGAAAGAAAAACAACTTTATTGTCTCATGAATAACACAGGACACTATTTGTTCACCAAAAACAAGTTGGAATTCTTCAAATAACTGTTGCTTTTTGTTTCTCATAGCTACATAATTAAGCTCCAGATTTTCAGTACTAATCCATATTTTTCTGGTGTCAGTTTAAGCCAGTGGTTCCCATAATATTTTCTCTGTACCACATTTTCAGAATTAAAATTAATTTTTGCCTCAGCAAATTTTATGTGATAAAAAGTACATTTAAAAATAAAGAACAGAGAGAGTGTTAAAGGGAGATAACTGTAAATTTGAAGTCTGAACATTATCATTGATAACTCTATCCTCCAATTTACACCCTAATTACTATATTCTTAATAATTGATATAATGCAAAAATATCACAGTGATAAAATTGGTCAATGATTATTTATAACTGTTTATACTGGGACTCATTCATGCAATTACAAGTAATCCATAATATTTAAAATTTTGAAATCATATTTATTTTTTGTAAATGAATTTTTTTTAAAACTGTTTCTAAATCATTGTCTTTCAGTTATTCTGCCTCCCCTGCTATCCTTTGCCACCATAGCTATGAGGTGTGCCACACAATTTGCGAACCACTGGTTTAAACTGATATTTTCTTTTCCCCTATATTGCAGACATGTTGCTTAAAAACCCCATTTCTCTTTATTTCAAATGAATACTTGTAAATTTTCATAAAAGTTATTTCAGTAAAATTTTCACTTTCCAAAATCAGAGTTTAAAATTATTATTTAGATATATGGGGGGAAAATAAGGCATCAGTTTAAAATAGCATCCAGAATATATGTGTTAAAATCTATTTTAACTGAAGTTTAGATGAGACATCTGTAGTTTCTTTTTTACTTGCATCAAAATAAATTACAATTATTCTAGCCAATACCAGGGGCTGATAGTAGGATTGTAAATCTTTCATAAACTTTAAAATAAATCACAATTTCCATTAGGTTAAGTCATAAGTAATTTCCATTTTGGGGATACCAATTTTAATGATGAATGTATTCTCCTAACTGTTGTTGTGTCCTTAAAGAAATACATAAATAAAAAAATAATCATACTGTCACTGTGTCATGTCAATAAAAATAAACAAAATTAATTATAGTGTCTAAAATAATTATAATAAAATACTTATAACAATTATAATGATCATTAATTCCCTGATTCTAAACCAATGTGAATCAACCCAATTTTTCTCTTTTGCACACAGAAACACATGACATTCTCACTACTCAACAAGCAGTTCCCATGTACATGTGCATCAACAAAAATTTCATCTCCTTTTCCTTTTTCAGGCCATAATAGTATCATTTATCTTTCAGCACTCAACAAATATTTGAGGAAAGAAAATCTCAGACACTTCTTGTATTTTCCAACTAAATTATCTGAAAACTCATTACACACATCTATAAAAAAAAAAAACATGAGAAAGACCATATATACTTTGCTTATTTTTTATCATATTCTTTTATCTGATTTTAATCCATATTTGATCTACGTTTGACCTCAAACTCATATTTTTACTCAGTATTACTGTCTCTCATTTCTCCAACACCACATAACAACCAGATAATAAATAATACTCATTTTTTTGTTTCCATGTCTTGCTTTTCTCATTTTTATGAGTATTTCTTGTATATATAAATGTTTAGGCAATTATAATTATTTACTCCTCTATTTGTCATATGTGGCAGTTAAGAATAAATTTACAGTAGACTAACATAACTTAGTTTTGCATAGCAGTGTACACAGTGGATTAAAGGAAAAAATGTTCTTTATAACAATGGAATGCCATATACAGCAAGAATAATGCAGGAAAAGTTTTGAAATTCAGTTGCTCTGTTCTAGACCACACAACATATTCACCAGATCTTGAACCAACTGATTCTTATCTTTCTCAACCATTGCAAAACACTTTGTTGGGTAAAACTGTCTCTAATGAAAATCAGTTTCAAGAGTTTGTTAAAAGCATTTTTCCATCAAAATTTGGGTAAAGAAGTATCAAAAAGCTGCCTGGTAAGTAGCAACATGTCATTGCACATAATGGTAAATGTATAACTGAATAAAATGTAATGGTAATTTATCATTTTGAAAAATAAAGTTCATAAACAAAAAACAGGAATTATTTATCACTCAACCTAAATATCACACTATACATGTGTACATATTACATAAAATAATGAAAAGTGTGTTTATTTCTCTGTCCATGATTTCTCTCATGTGAATTCTTCCCTGATTTGAAATTCTGACCTGAAAGTATACAGTCAAGTGACATATCTACTACTCAATGTCTGCTGCTTGAAGAACATAATAAATTTAACTTGCAAATAGAAAGAAGGTAAAATACACAGACACTGATCTGAAGCAGAAGTTCTCATCTATATATCAATAAGCCAATTATTTTTGGTAGGAACTATGCCATACATATATGACTTGTGACTTTGTGTGAGAACCACCATCACCAGCTTCTGAAGAGTTTCATCTACTGAATTTCACTCACAATGTTTGAGTCGCCTTAAATACTCATATTCTTGAAATTATCCAAAAGCCTGTGTTCAATATCACAAAATGTTCACTAAAATTCTAAGACATATCAAGGTTCACAGTAGTAGAATTGCCAGGTTTCATAAAATATTTGATGCCATCATGTTGCTCAAATTTCTTAGCCATTATAAAGATGGCTAAATCATTCTAACATATTACAAATTCTCACTTAATTATTGAATGTAAGTAGATAGCTTGTAGTATATTGGTAGACTGATTCAGGAGGTTAGGTAACATTTGCTGTTTGCAAGATTCCACTGAATGATATAATCCGAGCACAGATCAAGTAGTACCACTTTCATTAGGCTATTAAATACAAAAGCCTAAATGGATCAATAAGATCTATTTTATGCTTCAAAGAATTAACCAAATTAAATTAAAGATTGCTTATTTGACATTTAATGTTATTGTTCTTTTTCTTAGTTGAGGTTTTCTTTTCTTGCCATCAAAACATTTTAGCCAATCAATTCTCTGGTCATTAAATTAGAAAATTTAAGAAGAAAGGAGCAGTTTCAGATTAAATATTTCATACCTGAAGAGTTTGTTATGTGGCTAAGCTTTAACATTAAGTTCCTTCAGCATGTGGAAAATCATGGTTCTCCACAACTGCTCTTCCTTTGTAGCTCTAAGCAATGTTTGTCCTTTTACTAACCTTTCTAGTCCCTTTTCTGCCATTCATTTACACAAGCTATTTAGATGGATTACTTGCAATTTTCCTCTGTATCTCTTGCCTTCAATATATCCTGTGAGTGTTAAATTCCCATGCTGTCTTCATTCTATCCTAGACATTTAAATTTTCTCTTTCCTATTCTAAGAACAAGTGACTTTTTGTTCTATTTTTTTTTAAAAAAAAAAAAGCTTCTTCATTGCTCATCTTCTCTGTCCATGGTATTCTCAGCATTTTTATGTAGAAGCACATCTCTGTTGTCTCAGGTCTCCTCTTCATCTATGAGGAAACTGTCCAGAATTTTCACTGCCATATATGAGGATTACTGCTGTATAGCAGTTCAATACACTTTAAAGCCACCATGCCCATTATGCTAAGGAAGAGGTTAATCTATCTTTACATTATTTGGGCCCTTTCTTTTACTTAGATTTTGCTCTATGCCATATTGTTTATCTAGCTGATAGTAGTAGTAGTAGTAGTAGTAGTAGTAACATCTTCAAGAGTTTTTGAATTTAAATATTTTCATTTTTATATATACACTTATTTCTTTTCTTACTAGTTTCTTCATATATTTTTCTGCTTTTTTACCCACTTTCAGCCAAACTTTATTTCAGCCTTTAGAAATTTGAAATGAAATGTAGCCTTAGACAAGTCATGAACTTGTAGCCTTGGTGCCTCCCATGAAAGAAATGGTCAGATAAGAAAAGGTTGGAGTTGGAGGATGTGCTAAGTAAATATGAAGAAAACATAAAAACCATGTCAAATAATAAAAATGTTACAAATACTGAATCTCAAAAAACAATGATTCATGTTGTGCCACCCCTACTGGCTTTTGTAGCTGTTGATTGAAAGCAGTTTTGAAAAGTTACATTTTTATTATTATAAAGACCTTTAAGAAATAGATAATAAAAATATCCAATGACATTAAATTGACAAAGGTGTATTAACTCAAATTAATTTTGCTTGATTCTCCTGTTTGATAATATTGTTTCAACAATATTAGAATTCTAATTCAACAGAAAATAACTATAAGAAGAGACATATTTATTAAAATGCACCTTTCACATTCAAACTTTAATCTGTAAGCTTTGAAGCTAATTTATACCAAATTTTTTGCATAAATAAAAAGAATGATTGTTGGGTCTCAATGAAATCAGCTTATGAAAATACATGTGTTTGTATATTATTACTATATATATCTTTCTCATCCTCAATGTGAAAATTTGCTTCCCCACTTTTTAAGTCATGGTGCACTGCTGGATTTTACCTCAATCAAGCTCTGAAGAGAGAGAAGCAAGAACCATTCAAGTTTTTCTATCCTTTACTTTTTTCCCTGCTTTTGATGGATATTATTTTGTGTTTGTTTTTCACACTTTATGAACCCTTTGTGGATTATTTAAAGCTGAAATATATTTTGAATTGTAAGAGTAATTATTTTTGTGAGTTAATGTTGCATTTACAATTTTTTGAGAAAAATAATGATTTTTCTTTTTTTCAGATACAATTCCAACTATTTAACCTACAACCTGGAGGAGGAGATGGATTCATACCTTTTGCAAGGTCATTTGCATGTAATTGAATGTAACAACCATGATGGGAATTGGAACTCAGCCCTCCAATTTCTCATTTGGAACCACTATCCATTACACCACCTGCACTATATATATATATATATTTCAATGAATATGACAACATAGGATATTTGATGAATTTTTTATTTAGATTTTCCAATATTCTTACATTTTTCCATTTGGTGGTAGTAAGGAGGGCAAAAATTGTCCATTGTCCCAAGTGCCTCTAGCCACATCTTTAGCTATTTTGAAGAGGGGTGTTGTCATATTTGCCTGTTTAAGATGTAGGATTTATACTCTTTGAATTTTCCTTGTCTATCATATTCAATGAAACATGTTTAAAAGAAAGGTTGCTGCCTCTCTCTCTCTCTCTCTCTCTCTCTCTCTCTCTCTCTCTGTGTATATATATATATATATATAAAGGAAATGAACAGATTAAATGTTAATATTTTATGTGTATGCAAAATAAGGTGGGCAAAACTAGAGATTTTCTTTGTGGCAAAACAAACATAGGAGTATATATGTAGGTGGAGAGAAAAATGAAAGAGGAGACAGACAGATATTAGACCAAGACAGGAAAAATTGTATTCTGGGATACTGTCAACTATCTGAAAGAAAAGTAAAGGAGTTAAAATGAAAGGAAAACCTTTCAACAATTCCATCATAGTTGTATATGCACCAACAGTAAAAAGTACAAAAGAAGAAACTGAAAAGTTTTACAGTATGCTAGACAATGCCAAGGCTCAATGCAAATCAAAAGAAAATACAATTGTCATGGGAGACCTGAGTGCCAAAGTAAGCATGGTGAGAAATGGTGAAATAGCTTGTAAGTCTTGATTAGGAACTAGTAATGAATGTGGAGAAAAATAGGTCAAATGGTGAAAGATCAGTTAATAGTTAACACCTGTTTTCAATAACACCAATGACATATATGAACATGGAGGAGTTCAGGAGGAGAAACAAACAAAACAAACCACATCAACTATATAACTATCAATAAGAGATTCAGGATTGAAGTTTTACATGTCAAAACATATTCAAAAGTTGACTGCAAGAGCACCCACCTCCCTTCCTTTTATGTGCTGTGTCCTTTCAGGACATAGGCGATCACGGCCCTTCACTTCCCCCTATCCCTTGTGGCTCTCAACAGGTTTTGTGTTTCTGCTAATTACCCCAGAAAACTTAAAGTGAAACTACAGATATTGAAGTGGGTTGAGGTAGCACCAAGATTGCAATACCACAGAATGCTGAATGATTTGAAGATTGACTTCCAGCATAAAAGACTGTTGTATTTTGGTGTTGACCTTTAGATATATATATATATATATATATATATATATATATATATATATATGTACATATGTAATGAAAAGAGACCTTTTTATAAAGTTGAATGTTAAGGTTTTATTCAACATAGAAACAAAGCATACATAGTTAGCAATTACATAGTTAGAAGATATGGATGAACAGACTCCAGAGAGAAAGAAAGAGGCATCCTACCATTATTTATAAACACAAGATCACATGACGTGAACCAACGCGAAATCACACAACATTCTTGTATGCAGATAAGTAGAAGGTATTAAATGAATGAATACAAAAGAATTATAAGTATATCACAACACTCTCCACTACAGTTTATTGATACTTCAGGTTACGGATGATCTTTTGTCTTCGTCTTGATGATTCAGGAAGAAACCCCAGAGCATCCTTCTCTAAGTGTGACCGCTGCTGCTGTTCTAAATCCCAAGACTTTGTTTCGCCAACTGAAGTGGAGGATTCACCATTTGTTGTGGTTTCTTGTTGGTCAGTAGACATTTCTGGTTCATTGTTATTTGATGAAGTAGAACTAGATGACTCACAGTGATCGGTGAAGACAGGAGAATCCGAATCTACAAACGATGGGACAGTAACAGGAGTGGGGGCAAGATCTTCTGTTGAGACTGTTGACTGACAGCCATCAGGGAAACGAATTTTCGCAAAATTGGGAGTTGCTGATATTATTTCCACTGGTTCCACTAGTGGGTCAGACTTGTGTTGATGGACAAACTTTCTTAGCAGCGCCGGACCTCCTTGCAACCATTCAGGTAGGGTGTATCTGGTACCCGACCTTCTCGAAAAATTGAACAATCTTTCATGTGGTGTTGTGTTAGTTGCTGTGCAAAGGAGAGATCAAATTGAGTGAAGAGCAATGTCGAGTACAGCTTGCCAATGACGTTCATCCAGTTGCCTCATCTTGAGTGCAAGTTTGATCATTTTCCATATAGTCCCATTTGCCCTCTTGCATTGTCCGTTGCCGATTGGATGGTATGGTGTTGAGTGGGTAATTACAATGCCATGTTGCCAGAATGGCATGGATAGACGAAAGGATAGCGCAAGTATTCATCTACAATCACAAGTAGATATTTAAAACTATTTGTTGATGGTTTTGGGCCCATGAAATCAATAGCAAGACATTCAAAAGGGGATCAAGAATGGATTAAGCAACCAGGGGGAGGTCTGAAAAACCTTGGTTTTAGTTCAGCACATATTTGGCATTTAGTACAGATATGTTTAACATCTTCCATAGAGAAAGGCAGATTCTTTTGTTTAACAAAATGATACAGTCTCACCACTCCTGGTGCTGCATGAAGATCTTTTAGTGATAATGAACACAAAGCAGAGCATGAACGGGAAAGAGTATCTGCAGAGCTATTAAGTGAACCTGGTCGGTATACAATATCATAAGAGTAGTTAGAAAGTTCAAGTCTCTATTGTAGTAGCTTATCGTTTTTAATACGGTTTGGTGTCCATGTGTTGAACATATATGAGGTAGCCTGTTGGTCTGTAACGATAGTAAAATATCGGCCAAGTAAAAGATCATGCTATTTATGAACAGATCCTACAATGGCGGCTAATTCATGCTCCACTGCTGAGTGTCGATGCTCAGATTGGGTAAGAGTTCTAGAAAAATATGCTACTGGGTATCCATTCTGAGAGAGGCAGGCTGCCAATGCTGTCACAGATGCATCCGTTTTTATTGTGAATGGAATTTCATCCTCAATGGCCACTACTGAAGCCTTGCAAATTTCATCTTTTATTGCCTGAAATTGACTCTTGAGTTCTTCGGTAATAGGAAATGAGGAGATATTTAGCAAAGGCAAAATGCGGTCAGAGAAATTCTCCACCCATGGTGAGTAGTATGAGAAGAGACACAGAGCTCATTTGAGTGACTTACCACAGTTCGGAGTCGGTAGTTCTTTGAGTGGTGTAAGTCTGTCTGGGTCAGGACTGATTGTTCCATTCTCCAACAGGTGCCCTAGAAATTTAAGTTTGGTGATGCCATACTCACATTTATCAGAGTTCAGTTGCAATTTGAGACGATCAGCAACTTCTTTGAATGCCTTCATATTTTCATTCAATTCTTTGTCTTTCCCCTGATGACAATGTAGGCAAAGGTGCCTTTAAGTTTGTGTTCTTGGATTATATTATGCATGATACATTGGAATAGAGCTACAGAGTTTGTTAATCCAAAGGGTAACAGAGAAAATTCATACAGGCCTCCATCAGCTTCGAAGGCTGTATAAATTCTTTCCTCCTCACAGATAGGGCATTGGTGATATGCAGACTTCAAATCTAACTTATGAAAATTTTATATTATGATAGATGGCGTATAATGTTTGAAATTTTTGGAAGAAGGAATGCATTGAGAAAAGTATAGCGATTGATAGTGGCAGAATAGTCAATGACCATGCGATGCTTATGCCTTTCATTATGAGTCACCAAGACTTGGGCTTGCTATGGGGAATTAGAGTTAATTATTATCCCTTCTAAGAGCTTCTTTACTTCGTTCTGAATAAATTTGCGATCAGATGCACAGTAATTCCTGCTCTTTGTTGCAATTGGCTTACAGTCATCTGATAAATTGGCAAAAAGAGCAGGTGGCTCTATATTCATCTCGGCGGTGTTAAAGATTTGTAATGGAGGTATATCTCCGTTAAAAAAGAATTCCACATGGTTGTGTAGTTGCATGAATTCTTGTCCAAGTATGACAGGAGTACATAAGTTGGGCAGAACAGACAGATGCATATCAGGGTATGTTTGTCCATTAATTGCGATAGATGCAATACAGTGACCTTGGGTTTTGCTTGTGGAAGCCATGCCTACTGTGTCACTGAGGAAGCCATACTTACTGTGTCACTGGAAGGTAGTATAGGAAGGCCAAGTGATTTCACGACGTTCAACTTTATGAAATTATGAGTGCTTCCGCTGTCTACCATGGCTTTCAGATGAGTGTTGTTTATAGTTGCAACTACTATGGAGCATTGTGTGCGGGGTGTGCATTGGGATGAAGCTGTGAGAGCAATAAAAGCAGTGCTGGTTTTTATATTAGGTGATGTCTCTCTTCTTTTAGACTGGCAGACTTTGGAGAAGTCGCCTCTTTTTCCACATGAAAGGCAGTCAGCATTTCTTGCAGGGCAATTGTATTGAGAATGATTCTCACACCCGCAGAATTGACATTTGGCATAGCGAACTGCTTGATTAGTTCTGGTAGCAGCAGCACATTCTTTAGTTAATTCATCTGTAGAATTATAACTAGATTTTTCTGGATAAATTGATGCTTTTGCTACAACTGACAAGCTGCTGCATTGTGTTGGGCCATTTTGAGACTTCTCGCGGTTGCTACCACATTATCCAAATTAATTTCACAGCTTTCTAGTAGTCTCTGCCGTATCACTGGGGAAGTGAGGCTAGTGATAAAAGCATCCCTTATTGCTTGTTCGGCATGCTGAGAAGCAGTGACGTCTTCAAATTTGCAATCCTTGGAAAGATTTTTAAAGTTAGAAGGAATTGATCAATAGATTCACCTGGCTGTTGCTTTCTAGTGGTGAGCAGATGACGAGCAAATACAAAATTAACTGGTTTGACATAAATAGATTGAAGAATACTAATGGCGTTCTCGAATGTCGTGCAGTTTGATATCAGGGAATAGACTCTAGGTGATATATAATTAATTAGTATGCTGAGCTTGTTAGGAGGGTTGTCAGAGTGAGCTACTGTCAGAGAGTCGATGCAATTGACAAGGGTATGGTACCAGTGATTCCATTCGTCAGCGGTTGTCTCTGATGATCCCTCAAATCGACTGGGTCTCAGAATGGAATCCATTGTTTTATATATATATATATATATATATATATATATATATATATATATATATAATTGTTCTATTTCAATTTGCCATGATTGTATCTTTTTATCATGTTTGCTTTTCTTTCATTTTAATAACTGTATCTCTTTGTATCACATTAATTACATTTTCTGCCCTCAAGATCTTTAAGGAAATAACTACATATAGGTTATAAAAAGAAAAAAGGGAACTTTTATCTCTTGCTTTAATTATAAATCAATTTATTTTTGTATGGTTCATGACTACTAACATTTACAGATATAATTATTCCATCTTTTTTCCCATAAAGTATTATAAAAACTAAGTCTGTTCATTTGATTCTTAACAGTAGTGTCTTTCAAACAATTTTTGTCTTGCTTTCAAGGATTGTTTTTTGTTAGAAATGATTAATTGTATTTTAAATATTTAACTAATCTTATGAAAAATGACAGTCAATTTAAAAAATGTTTAATATGATGAAGAATTTTCAGAAAATAACCTTCATATAAATGTCTAGAGACAACATTTAAGTATCACAATGTCAGTCAAGGGTTAATCATTCAAAAACTAGTACAAGATTTTTGCTTCAAATATTCAACAGATTTGTCCCATGAAATTAAAAAATATTAAAAACATACAAAATGTTACTTTAGAATATTTTGGAAGGCAAAATAATTTGATAAAACATATTTCTAATATAATCAAATCACCACAATATTAAATTCTGCACAAAACTAAGAGGAATTCATCTCAAAAAAATTAATTAATTTTACAGAGTGAAAGATTTTTAAAGATATTAGAAACTTTTTTCAATGAAAAGATGAAACAGTTTCTTGCTTCTTCCATGAATATTATTTTACCATGGAAATTTTTTTCAAGAAAATCAATAGCAGTTTTTAAAACTCAGAAACAAAAGAAGTTTTGTTAGAAAATATTTTCCAGTAACTTAAATAAATAACTTCTGTCTGAATTTCTTGAATGAGTAGTTATTGTGATTTACATTATTTACAGTCAGTTTAATGTCTTCATCTTTGTTATTATCACATTTCATCTGCCTTCCAGCTGTCTTCAGTACTAAAAAGAAAGCAGGATAAGATGTCCCTAGACATGGACAGTGGAACAAGAACAATCTACATCTGTAGATTGAATTAAGGATTCAGTTTGAAATTCACTGAAGGTTACCCAAATCAACAGACACCTGAAGATACCAAAATATTGCAATAAAAACAAAAATAAGGAAACTATAATGATAGGTAAATATACTTGCTAAAACAATAGATTCATCAGTAGATTAAAAACATGTAACTTTTAAAATGTGCAAGTCACATAACAGTTATTGGTATGAAAATTCAAATTGGCATTTTGAGTTCGAATTTTGGTTTAGACTGTTGCATTCACTAAAAGGATCTTGAAAAAGAACATGAGACCATCTCTTCTCAGCACTAACCTTGGGTAATATACTAGAGCAGACTGGGCTCACTAGCATTTAAAGGGCAATTAGTCTAAGATAAAGACAACTGTGAATTAAAAAAAACATAACAAATACAACAGCAAAACATGATCTTTCTAGATGTCCATTCAAGTTATGTCCATTCAGATATATTAAAAAAAGGAAACCATGGAGAGATAACTACATATATCCTTCAGAACATAAATAAAAAAAACATTTGAAAAGAGTATTTATATGATTTTTCAATTCACAACTATCTTCAGATATAAGAGCTTTCTAGTAAAGGAAAATTTATGCAAATAAAAACATTAAAATATCTCCAAATAATTTATTTACAAGACATATTCTTGAACATGATATTATAAAAAAAAGCCACTATTTGCTATCTTTAAATCTTCTTTAAATAGAATATCTCTCTATATATCATAATAACCCTCATAAATGAAATATGATTTTAGAAAAATGAATGCTGAAACACAAATTTCTATTCAGGGATTTGGTCAAGAGAATATATCTTATTGTAACTCCTTTTAAAAACTTACAAAAAACAAATCCAAGACCTTCAAACTCCTGTTAGAGGAACCACTCCATGATTGACCTCAACCACTTCCTATCCCTGGATATACTGGGCTGAGGTATCAGGTCAAACTGTCATGCCATCTTGCCTTTGGTAATCCTCTAGTTCTTTTTGACTACCTTGGTGTCTACTCTCACTCTAATAGTCCACTTGTTGTCTTGGAGATGAGAGACTTGGCCAGCAGCCCATCTATGTTTAACTTTTTTGATGATCTTGATTATGTACTTCACTCCAGTTTGCTGGTGAATCCAAGTGTTGCTCTTCCTTTCATGTAAGGTGATGCTGAGCATGATTCACACTATTTTACATTGGGCCACAGCAACAATCTACAGTGATGGTTTTAAGCACCCATGTCCCACTTTCATAAGTTAAAAAACATGTTTTTGATTCTGTATTACAAAATGAAGCACAAAAAAAAGAAACAAGTTAATCAGCAGTCAAAATATCTTATTGAAAATATGTCTTAATGATGAGGGAAAAAGGAACAAAAAGAACATCCAATATTTCTTTGTGATACTTGCAAGTCCACTTGACATTCAAAAAAGGCTACAGCCTTTGTTCCATACATAAACCTACTTTTTACCTGACATTGCTCTCTAGGCTCTCACTTCACATGTGAAGACCTTAAGGCACATCAGGGGTCAAGTGTAATTTATCTGATTGATACTTCAACAAGAAAATCTTTAAAATTTAAAAAAAGCAGCAACAAAATTCCCAACCTTCAATTTGCTGCATTGAACAGACAATAAAATAAATAAATTTAAAAGAAAATTACAAACTTGGAACTAATTAGGCTTCATCAGACACTGGAGGAGTAAAAGTAGATGATGATTACCATCACCCTTATCTCAAATATGTATAGCACTCACATATGATCAGTAGGTGATAATATTCACAGTTATTAAAGGTTTCTTTATCTGATTCTTATAACAGTAATAACATGTTTGGTATAATGACATCTTTTAGTAGTTTTCAGAACAAGAGTGACTGATTTTAAGTTCATGATGAAAAAAAAAACATTTCTCTAATATTTCAATAAATCACAGTTTTATGAAATGTGCAGAAAAGATTAGACAGAACTGATTCAAAAAGTATATTATGTGAGCTGTATTTCAATTCTGCTTTCTAAAATATCTTTCAATTTTCTAGAGTACTCTCATACACAGATATAAGAAACAGTATTATTTCATTTGTATTTGATATTTAATACATACTCATTGGCACTTACTAAGTTTATAATAAAACAATAGAAATATCCACACAATCACTTCACAATGCCTCATAATCCAGGAGCATAAGAGTCACCAGATATTATAAGGATATATTTTTGATCTAACCAAAAGCAAAATGAGCTAAAGAATTAAAATATGGAATTCTAGTTTTGATTTGGAACTACTTATACCACATATGATTCTCTTTTTAAATATCAAGATGGAAGGTATGCTAGAGTGTGTCTAGATCAGTTAAAATGGCAACATAGTTCATTCAAAAAGATTATCATGGCAAAACAGCCAGAAGAAAGAAAAAAACAAGAATTTTATTTGAGAATCCTACAGTTTGTTATTAAAAATGGTGATATTTTCCTATGGTTTGTTGAGCATTTTGGAGCTTGTGATTTAGTCACATTTACAGTTTCAAAAATGTCTAGGACAGGAGATTTCTTCATCCACACGGTGTTTAGATAAAATTGAAAGAAGAATTATCACAAACCCAAACCAAGTTGACATATTCCTAATACTGATTCAAATTTTGAAATAATGACAAAGACTTAACAAGATTTTAACAAAACAGTATATTTTAGTTGCTAGTTACATAGGTATTTCAAACTAGTATCTTTCTTTCTTGAATTCTAATACTTGACAGTGGTACACAGTAGTCTGAACATAAAAATACTCATCCACAAGTATGATGATGATAGAATAGTAGTTGCACATTTCTTGTTTTCTCATGTTTCAAATATCAGAGTGATAATCTGGTGGTTTGTTTTTTATAGATGCTGATATTACAACATGTTCTTCATATGATTTCTCATCATCTCCAAATTTCTGGCAACTTCAGCAAATTTTTATACAGTGACCCTCACCTGCATATACATGAAATTCAGCCTGCAGGCTTGTCACCAATGATGTTTTGGCAAAATTTGACTATTAATGTGAAATCCTTATGATCTCCTGTTTTCCATGACTAGCTAGCCACTTGACTGAGTTCTGATAACCTAGTTCCCAAAAACTATTCTTCCTGTAAGACCACAAGTATGTCTTTTTGCAAGCAAACCCCACAACACATTGGCAGGGGTTGGCTGACTTTTTTGTAGAAAAATCCTTTCTCTGAAATTTTTCTGCCTCAAAAACTACACCAATTTGATGAACAGTCTTTATGTAAAAAACTTATTCTTCATATTTTTTAGACAGTTTTTTTATATTTCAACTGAAGAATTAATTTATTATCATCATCCTTGCTAAATAAATATCTAGAAAACCTTCTACAAAAGATTTCCTTTGTGTTTTGAATGTACAATCAAAGATAGATATGATAAATTTTACATGTAAAATACTAAAACATTTAGAATTAGCCAATAACACATTACCAAAAATTCACAAGAGTTTCTTAAACTGTTTATATCATTAAAAAAGATACTTTTGTTTGAAAACAAAGGTGTCTGTTTACATTTGTCATGTCTCTCTCTATTATATATATATATATATATATATATAGGTAGATAGATAGAGAGAGAGAATTACAGTGAAACCTTTGGAATTTAAGAACAAAAGTAAAAAGTGCAGAGACAGTGAACTCAAGATAAATCTCTGTGAGAATTCCTAACATTACTGCCAAATGTTTGAGGTTTAACTTTATTGACACAAAACATTTTTGAGACATTGTAATATGAAGCAGCTTAGTATTATACATAATAGGATGCAATATTTAGCCACTAGCAAAGAAGCAAGGTAGCACACTGAGTCAGTTTTTACTTATATAGTATTGCTATAACATCTAGAGTGGGAACTGAACAGTCTAAATCAATCATCTATCACATAGACATAGATCAGGCAAATAGAAAACAAAATTTAAAAAAGAAAAAGAAGATAAAAGAAAAATGTTTATGGCCATCTTTTATTAAGTCTTGTGCCAATCCCAAAATACTCTTTTCAGAAGCAAGAAAGTGAGCACTTAACCAAATCATTCAGACAGCAAAGACTGGGACAGATTAAAAAGAAAAGAAATTGTGATTTGCTTTTCTTTCACATTATTTATTCCGTTTTATATTTCACAGTTATTCATGTGCCACAATGTATTGTCTTTGTACTTTTATTACATTGATATCATCCAATACCTAAAGTTTTCATATTCATTATGTCTTTTGCAAAGATGATGCTTTCTTCAATTCTTGAAAATATTTTAAAATGAGTATAAGCTAAAAATTGCCTGTTGCTTTCTTTAAACTTTTATCAACTTTTGTCCATATTTTAAGAGCACTAAATTTGTTCTAAAAGTTGGAAATAGGTATAATATGAAATCGGGAATAATTTTTCTTTTTCTGACATTGAGAGAAAAAAAATGTTTAACTGATTTTAATTTAGGCTCTTTTTGAATGCACTTATAATAAGAAAAATACTAAATCTGACTCTATAAAAGAATGCCAACTAAACATTTACCAATCTTTTTAGCAGGGTCATTTTATGAAAATGAAATAAATATAAATAAAAATTGGAAAATTTAAATTTCCTTTAAAAATTTTTTAACTATTTGGTAAACTTCTAAATTGAAAAAGTCATTGTCAATTTCTTTGACTATGAAGTGCACAATTACAATATAGTATAACTAAATTCTATATAACAGAAACCTCCACTTCCAACATATCTGACTGCCTTTTCGTAACTATCTAACTTCACATTAGAGACAATGAAGAGAGAGGCTGACCTGCTATGTCATATCTATCTTCAGGTATGGAAAATGAGTGCTAGACAATTTTCTTACAGATGATGAAGAGACTCAAAGTGACAAATGGATTCCAAGAATAACATGAAAAGAACATGAGAGCAATATGAAAGATTTAAAGAAAATGGGAACTGTAAAGACACCCATACTTAGAATCTGAAAGAGACAGTTGAAATTTCTGGGACACAATATGAGAAAGGGTAGCTTGGAAAACTTCATACTCACGGGAAGTATTGAGAGATAGAGAGAAACAGATAGCAACTTACCTAATGAGTTTGTGTGAATGAGTGGAAGAGAAGGGACAAGGGGTTACATTAAAGAATCAAATTTTGCTTAGAGCTAAAAGGGACACGAAGTTGCTGAGAGCCATGATTGCTCATGTCTTAAAGGGACATAATAAATAAATGATGATGACGATCCTAATCTTCTTAATTGCCATTAGTTGCCTAACAAAATAAACAATAACAGGGAGATTACTCTTTTCAATAGACAAAATCAGTGATTCTGGTGAAAAGTTTGAAAACATTTTAAGTGAATTTGATAATCTACAGAAGTGTTGATACACATGAAGTATTAAAAACAATATAAATTACAATATATATATAGTAACTCACTAATGAACAAACTCAATTCCTTAACCTAGACTTAGACTGCCACCTCCTCTATATCTTTCATGAGACTGTATAAGATTAGCTTATCTGCAACTTACAAAGGTATGATATAAAGTCCTAGGTCTAAACAAAAAGCACACCTAAAAAAATATTTTTTTCAGATTTTACCAAGTGGGTCAAGCCAAGAATATTTATATATTGACATTTGTTTTTCTTTTTCTGCATATACAGATTATACACACTACTAAACTATTCTGGATTTTACAGACTGTTAAGGAAAAGTGTGTGGTGCATACAAAATTATAACTCCCTTTACTAACTCCCTTCAAATTTGAGCAAGCTAAGGAAAAACTATGTGAAGTTTTCTTTGGACCAATGAAAAGTTTTCACAGGAATTAGTCATTGAGCCTAGAAAAAGAAAGAAAACAAAATTGCAAGCCTATGCGAAATCCTTTTTGATATAAAATTAGGAAAAAATTAAATAAACAAGAGGTCTGAAACCATGTGAAAAGCTTCATTTCTGTTCACACATCCAGCATTCAGATTTTTGCCAGTGTCAAATTACTCATGAATTATATTACTGACCTAAACCAAGTACTTGACATTTCAAAGAACTTTATTTCAACAATCCAAGAAAGCTAAGTATTTCAAACTATCTCTCTACTTATAAATATAAGCAAACCATATATCCCTTCTGTGAACAATGAACTTTCTTACCTTTGTTTGAAAAATGTTTGAATATTATTTTGTGTCAGATCATTTAATCAGTTGTATAAACATTTCCACTATCACAATTCATTGAATCTACAGACTTTAAAATTTGTTTTCCTGAAATGAGCTACTGACAACTTTTAAGTGTGTAAATTCATAAATAAATTACTAATCTTGTTTTAAAATTACCTGGATATTTCCTCATCATTAAACATCCATCATTACTCTTTTTGGCATGGGTAAATCAATTGTTCATTTTAACCATGAAGTCCCATGCTACTGTAAGTGTTCTATTCAATAGGGTACTGAAAAAGTTGTTGACCTAAACAAAAAGCCCTGCCTACCAAAAAAAAGAAAAATATATATATTCTGATATTTGATTATTTTGTCAGATTTGAGAAAGTGGGTTAGGATGAGAACTTTTCAGCATCTCCTCATAATCAAATGCAGAGATACTGTTGTGCCAATCTCTTCTGAAGAGACAGCCTGCCTTGATTTGGTAATCAGCATTCCCAATCCTGCCATTTCAGCTATGTTTGAACACCAAACATTTATCATAGTAGAAAGTAGACAACTATCTCAGCTATTAGTAAGTGTGTACAGGGTGAGATAGGTAAATTGTCACCATTTTATATTTTTTAATTTTAGTATAGTAGGGTCAGTTGGGCAGCCTGTAAGAAAAACAGCACCATGTAACAATTCACTCTGCCAGAAATTTGGAAACGGCATGTTGTATTGCTTGGCATTCATACCTGAAGCTCCAATACAAATGTTTCAGGATGTTTGGGTATCAATTTGAGGACAGTGCAGAGGATTTGGAAAGAGTTGGATGATTCTAATGGTGACTACAAAGGTACAGTAACTCAGAAAACTCACTTTGATCATTATGATAAGAAAATATTTCCCAAATTTGTTGGTGAGGGCCTCAGTCTCAGCACAGAGGCCTATATCAAGTGAAGTGGTAGTGCTGCCCTGGGTTAAGAGGGTGGCTGCTGGAAGATCTTATATTTGGCAACAAGACTTTTCACCATACCACACAAGTAGCAGAACCTAGATATGGCTATCAGACAATTTCTGAAACCACATCACCTGTGAAACCTGGCCACCTAACTCCCTAGACTGCAACCCCTTTGATTATTATGTGTGAGATGTAGTTGAGCAATAGACCAAAAAAAAACTCCTTGTAACACCAAAGATGAACTGAAAGCAAGGATTATGCAGCATTCACCAACTTAAACAAAGACACCATCCAGAATAGTTGCAGGAGATTCCAAAGTCGTCTAGTGGCTATGGTTGGAACCAATGGTGATTTTATTGAACAAATTTACTCTTTAGTACTTCAAGATATTTTGTGTAATTTTGGTGAATATATTTGTTAAAATTGACATATCAGTGTTATTTTCATTTTTGCATAGTTTAGATGACAGGTTATCCCCCTGTATGTGAGCATAAAAGTTTTCCATAATACTCTATAGTAAAACGATATTTAATGTCATCAAAAATCTGTCAAATTATTTTATATTTCAGATCCACTTTTAACATAGTTAATATGGATATAATAGTTAAGTAATGAAGAATATAAAGAAGACCCAAATGTCTATGAGTGTTGTTACTTTAGCGCTACTAGGCCTTTTAGAAGATGTCCAACGCAGATTCCAAGCCAGGTGTGAAGTCCTTAAGGCATTTTGGGGGTAAGTCCTATAGATCTTTCTGGCAATACCTGCAGCTAAAGAGGCCACTCCTTGTAGTATCATACTATAGGAAAAACACTCACACAACACACTGAAAGCAAGAGAAGTATCCAGTAATATAGATGAACAGTGTGAACAAATGGATGCAAGAACAAGCAGGGCAAAGGCAAATAGTGGTTATGAAGGAGCAAGTATTACTGAGGGTAAGAAAGGAGAGGGAGGAGTGAATATATATATATATATATATATATATATATATAATTTCATAGACTTTTCAGAAAGAGACAAAATTAGAACTATCAATAGATTTGACTATTACAGTCAAGGCCAACATTAATTTTTTTTATTTATAATTTTATGACTCACACTTAACAAGGGACTTAATTAAACATGCAACAGAAAAAATTGAGCAAGATGCAGTTTTCTTTTTTGTAAGAATAAAGTGTATAAAAATGATAGGGAAAATCATTTATTTGTATTTTTAATTGTCAGTGACAAATATGAAAATGTCTATTTCTCTTCTACTACTCCCCACACCACCATCACAGCAGAATAGAAAGTGAAGACAGGATTGCTTAAAACTGATATTATTATTATTATTAGGGGTGTGAAAAAGTTCACAGTAGCCTCTTTTAAAAATAAACAGAAACTTGAAACAGAATGCACAATTAAAAACCTGATTGCTCACAAAAAAATTCTAACATACCCAATATTTCCTTTAATAACAGGAAATTTTAAACTTTAATTTAAATGTTTTTTTTAATTTTTAAGGGAAAAAAATCAATATATCATTTCTTTAAATAAAAAAAAATGAAAAGAATAAAGGAAAACAAAAAATACATTTTCATAAGTTTATATGTGAAATTTCACAATTAAATGCTTGCTAGGTATTGTTTGCATGGCTCTTGTGTTATCTATTTAACTTTAGTCTCCATTTCAAAAACTTTGTCTCACAAACTTGAAATCATCAATAAGCAAAGAGAAAATACCAGTTATAGATTAAATACAAGTATAAAACTAATGACAAAACTTTTCGCTAAACTATATTACATGTAAAAGAGAATCCAACTGAAAATTTCCAAGGACAAGAAAAGACGCTAGAGGTTACCAAACATGTAGCAGTCACAATGCAATTTATATATGATGTAAAATAGCACACAGTATAAAATACAAGACAGAACATAATGGTTCAATACATAACAATTGAATTTATTAGTGTTGATATACATGCATATAAGCTGAAGGTTTGAATGAGTTATGTCTCTTAGATTTGAAAAAATATTTGTCCCAGAGCTCATAAAGATGAAGTAATTATTAAACTGAAGTTTTAGAAGAATAAAGTTCCTGTTGCATGTTAGGAAATGTGAACTGATAAAGTTGGTAAGAGTTCAGAAGAGTTAAGGGTTCGTACTTGCATGTTCTTTAACGTCTGATTGCACGGTCAAGATGGGAGCTTTTGAAGATTATATCTTGGCAGCAAGGAATAAGATGAATGAGAAAACGAAGAGAGAGAGCTTACACGTGTTTTGTTTATATAAGGTGGTGTATCACATGACTGGCTCAAACCTTAGTGAGTGGGAAATTTCATTCCTTGTGTGCAGGATATTAATATTACTAACATTGGTTAATAAAAATTGTATTTTCGAAACATTGATGTACATTATAAAATCATATATAATGTACATATACTCAGTGACTGCTGGCCTACAAGTATATGTAGCAATCCGTAAGAAAGGAATTGAATTGATATTTTGGATGCAGTATTTTAAATATAACATAGCTTAGACATGTAAATATTTGATGAATAGATTTGCATTTGTTTGAATATCTGAAATATATGTGGACAAAAATAAAAATACACAAGTTCATTCAGAATTATTAATGCCAACAGTTGTGTTTTTGCCACAGTAGATAAAAAAGCAGAAAAAATGTGGTTATTTAGAATAAAAATTAGAAAGCTCAAAATTCATCCTTAACTCTGATAAGTGGTTTTTGAATTATTTCAATTTTTTATTATTATTATTAGTAGTTTTTCATTCATCTTATTTTTGCTGATTTAAATCACAATTTTCACATTTGTTTTGCATTCTGCATCCATTAAGTAAACTGAATGGATTGGAAATAGATAGAAACAAACAATATCACATGCAAGTCACACCAGATGAAGAAGAACATAGATAATGAGAAAATTTGAACAATGTTTCCTGAAGAGTTTCTGTAGTTTAACTGATAAGTTGCTGTCCCAGTCAGACAGATAATTGATGCAAATTGAACTCTTCAAGAACATTATTTTCTTAAGCTCTACAGCTTGCTTAACAGTTTCACACACACACATAAATATATTATATATATGTGTGTGTGAAACTGTTTTATATATATATATATAACACTGACACACATGTTTTTGCATGTGTATAAAACAATAGAAGAGTTCACTTCACTTGACCTGCATGGAAAAATTGTTAATATGAATATCATTTTTATATGAAGATCTTTTTCTTAAAATAAATTAATAAGAAATGATTTTGCTAAAATATTATGTTCCTAGTATCATCCCTATCAAAAATCATAAATATAGGGTTATTTATTTATGGATAGTCACATCCATTTAGGACCAGAGTATGTGTACACACTGCTTAGAATCAACTATTGCCTCTCTGCCTAAGATCAATATGTCAGCCCCAATTCAGTACTTCATATCAGTGTAGTATCTATTAACAGAGTAAAACATTATGCAATATATATATATATATATATATATATATATATATATATATATACACACACACACCTACATGTATCATTAAAGACAACTGACAAGGTACTGCAATTAAGCTTTTTATTTAATGTTTCTTGTGTTTGTATAAGTGTTTTCTTTCCTGGACACAAGTGTATAAAAATTGTTCAAAAGTTCTGCATATCCAAGCATTTTAGCTATTGTTTAAGCCATTACCAAGGATGATTTTTTATGTTTTTATTTTTAACTAAATATGTGAGTATTTTTGCATGTGTCTGACATTATAGGAATGTATTATTTTCCAAACACAGTCAGTAAATTGTAGCCATGTTCATAGCTAATGTTACTGAGGGTTGGTTTTTCCTTTTTTATTATTAGGGTTTCCATTATTTTTATCTTTTTTTTACATGTGAATGATGCAATTATGCTTGTATTTTCCACTAGTATGTTTCATATAGAGTCTTGTAGGTTTTGTGTATATTTAAATGAGTCCCAATGGATCTATGGTCAGGTAGGTGTAATGAAAGTCATCTAGATAGACATGTAATAGTGTGACCAATGTAATTATGAGTTTGGTTTGATCAGGAACACAGTTCCTTAAGGGGCATTTGAACTCACAAATAAAGTTGGTTCTGTGTAATTTTGATTTTGCAGATGTGTTGATATTTTTGAGTATAAGGTTAACTATTTTAATTTTTCTAATAGATAATTTAATTTTCTTGTTCAGGTTGACTGGGGTTGTATATTTTTTATTATATTTCAAAGATAAAAATTTGTCTTGCTCATAATTGACATGTATTTTGCTTTTGTAAAGATGTTAATGTTATTGTTTTTGTCCATATGTTCAGTATCGTTATTAGTTACTTTAGAAAGAAATAGTTTAATCTGGTTGTTGATGAGGTAGTTAAGAAAACAGTTCTTAACTAGTGTCTGTTTTGCATTATTGAGTTCTTTAAGGAAAAGTGAATAAGATGAGGAATTCTCATGTGCTCTCTTTAGAAAAGTTTTTATAACTGTTATTTGATATATAAGTAGGCATTCACTCTTAAAATTGATATTAAGGTGGCAAGACTTTGTGATAGTGAGGTTTTTATATAACAAAGTGGTGAATGTGTTATTACTGTATTCTACATCTAAGAATGGGAATTCACTACTTTCATGTCAGCTCTACTTGTATCACTTAACTTTGCCTCTTGTAAAGCTGGGAGTTGATTTTCCATAATTGATGGTAAATTAGGGTGGTTTCCCAAGACAAGCTGAATTGGACTATATCTAAGGTGGTTTTGCATACAATTTTTTGCATTGACTGCCCAGGCAAGAGCAACATTTATTTTCATTTTGGAATCTTCCTCCATCATTTTCTGTACACACACATCTATAACATAATGATTTCTCTCACATAATACCAGTTGACCATGGTTACTATGCAGCAGTGACACAAATCTCTACATTAAATTGTTCAGCCAACTCTCTATATTCTACATTTTTAAATTCCCCACCATTGTCAACTAGAAATTTCTTTGGAGGTCTAAAACCAGCAGCTATCAATTCAATTGCAATATTATCTGTAATAATCACTTTAGGAGTTTTTCTTCTAATCACTTTACTTTTATTGAATCTCATGAAGGAAGCAATAATATGCAAAAAGTAAACATTTTTATATTGCTTTAGATCCATTGCCACTACCTTATTAAGCTGCCTACACAAGGGAAGAGATGCCATTGGTGATGCAAGAGCTTTCTTGAATCTCTTACAAACTTCACACTTCTTTCTAATATTTTCAATTAGCTTTTCATATTCTTCATCAAGTGCATCAGCATTTTTTATGATAGTTTCAGGTTTTTTAGCTGAAGGATGCACAAACTGGCAATGTAGTTTATGGGTTATAATAATCTTTTCCTTGCATGATTTCTGTTCAGCTACCATATGCATTTTCTCAATTTTTACTTCACATTCTTTCAGTAGAATATATTAATGTCCAGAGGAAGTTATATCTAATTCAAGATATATTTCAATGTTTCATTCTCCATATTTTTATTTCAATTCCATTCCATTCTTTTCACATCCAGTTTTCTTGGCAGTAGGGGAATATCACTGTCTGCTGCTACTTTTCCCAGGGTTAACTTTTGACTACCAATAATACAAGGAATATTCATTCCTTTTGCTTCCTGCATCAAACTTGAATATTGTTCTACCCAGTATAAGTTTAACTTCCTTTCTTTCACTTGCTGATAATGAAGTCAAATACATCTCCTTCCATTCATGCCTAACAATTCTTTTACTGCAAGCACTATCCAAAATGGCAGCATTGACTGTTTCACTCATGTGGACCTGTTTATCCTTATGTGAGTAATCAGTTTTACTTCCAAAAACACAAGTTTTCTCTGAATTTGCTGTGCATGCAGGTTCTTCTTTGATAGCTCTCTCATCTGATCTCTGTCTATATGACATTCATAGGTTCCCAAAAAATTTTCTACGGGCATTCTTCATTTGTTCATAGATTTCCTCTTTCTTCATATAATCAACTGCTGTAAGAACAACTTGTTTGTCTTTTTTATTCAATCCAGTATTGTCAATAAGTTGAATAGCCAGAACTACCTCAGGTAAAATGATGCCTTGCTTTTTTTAGCTCTTTGACATTCTTCTCATAATTGAGAAACTGACATACAGTATCAAAAGATTTTTCTATGAATACCATGTTTCACATATAACACTCAGATCCTCTTTTGTAAATGACTTATCTATGATAGTAAAAATCTGCTCAACAGTATTCTCATCTTCAATCCTGATTTCTTCATTTTGCATGACCAATCTCACTTTCTCATTGATATCTTTTTTAGTTGGTAATATGTTGTAGATTACAAATCTCTGTTGCCTCTTTTCTGATTTGGTGAGTTGAGTCTGTAATTTGACATCAAACTTCCAATCATAAGATGTTTCAGTCTTCCATGTTGGTGGACCCAAAATTTGTTTTCCTTCTTTTCATTAGTCATTTTGTTTTACTATGCTCTGCTATCATGTCTAATAACCCATGGCTCAGACTTACAAGGGTTCTCCAGACATGTGGCAATTTCCTCTTAAGGAGAAATTGGCACCATTAATATAGTGATGAGAAGTTGAGTTCATTAAGAACTTGCTGCAGCTAGCAAGAACCTACCAAGTTATGAGAGAAGAACATATTTGCAACAGAATGATAACAGATATAATATCTTCCTTTTTCTATTATGAGCATTCCCTTTTTAGATTTTATTCATCCCATCAAGGACCCTGTTTTCTGTCCAACTACTTTTCTTTTTTGTGCCTGCCTGCTACTATGTGTTCCATAGTGTTTCTTTTTGTTTATTTCTCATCAAGCCATTCATCATTTGCTTTCTTTCATTTCTTTCTAATGTCTTTTAACACTTTAATAGCACTATATATGTCCTGTTATTCATTGGTATTTTCTTCTGTCTCTGATAAATTGTAGAATTTCATGTAATACACTTATTTTTACATCTCTTCTCTAGGAAAGCTGTTTTACTAATGTGACTAATGCTTTGTTTATGGTGTTATTAACTTCTCCTAGGCTTATATGTTTGTTTTTAACTATATCAGCATATGTCTGCTTGTAAATTGAATTATTAGCAAATAGAGTTGTATTGTTCTTTAGATGATGATTTAAGTTTCTGTAATTCTATCTTCATCTTTAATTTTCCCAGTTTTATTCTAGCAGATGACTGCATATATAATTAGCATTTGGATATGTTGTATAGTTCAGGACTACATCTCTAAATCTTTTATTTATTGTTATAATTTATATAGTTTTTTGTGTCCCTTCTTATGCTTTTATATGTCTACAACTGTTGTGGGTGTTCTTGAAAACAGATGTTGTTATTAGTTAGCCATTGGCTGCACACCAATGGACCCATATTCTTCCATCTTTGCTGCATGTTCCAAGTCCATACTTGTTTGTCATTTTGCAATCTTGTTTCTTTCATACCTCTGCACTGTCTAGTGTATTGTAAAACTTACCTACTTATTCTTCCATGCTTTGTGATATTGGTATGTAGGCTTCTAAGATAGCTATGTTGAATGGCATCCATTTTAGTTAAACTCTAAGAACTCTATCTGACAGATATGATGTAATGGATAGCAAGCTTATCTTGCTAGATCAATTCTGGCTGAATAGTGAGTTTGATCCTCACTGGGTGCTCTATACTTTCAGCTATGCACAGAAAACCACTATCTCACAACTCATTTTCTCTTGTTTTTATCTAATATTAGTCCTTCTCTTTCAATTCTCTCAATGCTTGCATATATGATTGTGCTTTTTTTGCTTGTGTAGTTTATAATTTTTATCCATTAACTTTGCATACTCCCAGAATGTTGTTCAAGATCCTGTATGATATTTTTTCACATTGATATCATGTCCTGAAATTCCATGTCCAAATTATGATTTTGTCTATGTTGTGAACATTAATCAGGTGATGGGCAGGTGACCCCTGTTATGTAATCTCCTTACTGAATGATGAGTCAACTCCAAGGTAGTTAACCCCTTTCAAACTGTTTCTTTTGGTTTGTTTCTTGGTATGATAGCTTTAGAGAGCCCAGTTTACCCTGGTATTTAACCAATAAAAGCAGAGGAGAAGATATGAATTCCTACCTTTCTTAAGGGCATTAGTGTGAAATGGAAACAACTGACTAAGATCGGACTTGGCCCACTGATTCCACTTTACACTAGCTGTACATCCACAAAGAGAGTAGAATTCAGTATATTAATATAAACAATCTTATTATGAACTAGCAACATTATTTACTATGGAGTGTCAACAGGTTTCAAAATCAAATCTGAATTTGGAAACAAAGAATTAAAGAAAATCATTTTCCAAAATTTGTTTAGAAATAAGCTTAAGGTAGTATTCAGTTTATCAAGAATCTATACTGGCAGTAAACTACCTGCGTATGGACAGAAAATGAGTTCAGCAGATATACAAAAATACAAAGTAATGTAAGACAAGAATATGTCTTCTCACCAGAATTATTCAACCCTAACAGCTAGATAAGTCTGAGAGAATTAGAAGTCTTACTAAGTTTCAATATTGGAAGCCACAATCTAAACAATATAAGATATGCAGTTGACACATAAAAGAAACTACAGAAGGACTAAGTATAAACTGCAAGACAAGATTGCATGGTTATCAGCAAAAGGATGAGCCCAAAATACAAATTACAAATTGGAGATACTAAAATCAAACATACAAAAATTTAAATATCTGTGAAGTGTTCTAACAGAGGGTGGAAAATGCAAAACTGAGATCCAAAGACATAGTGGGATGGCCAAAGAAGAATTCCAAAAGCTAGGCAGATTATTAAAAGACAGAAAAATGTTGTTTGAGAAAATTTTAACTGTTATGTGATATCAGTCTTCCTGTATTGCAGTGAATGCTAAACAAACTTGAAGCAACAGAAATGTGGTTATTGTTATGAAATGAACTTTTCCTTTGTTCTTTGTATGTAAATTTATTTTATGCAAAGGAATTTTCTTTTTTAAATTCTGCTGTATTTTGGGGAGAGGTATCATGTGGAGAGACAATGATAGTGTTGTTCAGCTCATTTTTTTTTGCTGAATAAAACCTTTCTTAAGGTTATCATTGTCTCATCTTTCTTCTGTTTTTGAATTACTTTTAAATTCATAACAATGGTTCTTGCATTTAATAAAGTATAACATCCATGCAAGTCCTAGCTGACATAAACTACAATGAAGTTCATTTAGAGATGAAGTTGTTAGTGCTGCAAAGTGAGCTCATGTTAGGGCATCTGGGACAACATTGTCTGGTTCTGTCTGTATGCAATTGAATAACTCTCCAGCTCTGAATTTTGTTGTTCTTAACCTTTGTTCACTTTCTATTGTCAAACCTGAATGCAACAGAATGTTGATCAGTTATTAGAGTAAAGTGATTGCATGGTAAGTGTCACCACTTTTTAACAGCTTCAATGATAGCCATAGCCTCTTTTTCCATTGAAGGGTAGTTTAATTCACTTGTATTTAGGCTGCATGACATGAGCAGATGCCAGAAGCCAGAGGAGTCTACTGAGAATTTTCTTCAGGAACTCCAGAATCTTAGTAAAGATTGCAACTATAAAAAATCACAGCGGAACAGAGCAAATCAGAGATGCCTTTATAAGTGGGATTTCATCCAATTATATTCAGTTGCTGGAAAATTCAACCCTGGATCTATTGTTGACCTTCAATCAAGCATGCATACTTGATTTTGCCCAAAGAAATTCACAATTTCACTCTCCTACAAACACTTTATTGGTCCCAGGTGTAGTAGCTGCTATTGGTACCAAGAGTGAATGTTCAGAAGAGAGAGCTACAGCTCTAGCTCTGCCAAAAGTATCTTACCAGAAAAAAGTACCAATTTTGTGGCAATGAAGCTCATGAGAAAGTTTGTCCTGCTCATAGCCTCACATGCTTTAACTGTGGAAAAAATGGACACTTTTCAAAGTTTTGATAATCTAAGACTAAGTCATCTAGAATGACAGACATGATGGTTAATTTTAAACCAAGTTTGTGTGTAACCCTGGATATCTATACCTCAACTCTCTCATATTCAACTACAATAATCACCATAGAAAGGCAAACAGTTTACTCTTCTTATAGACCCTTGTAGTTCAGAAAACTTTATTATTGAAGACACATTCAATATATTAAATCTGAAACTTCATTACTGTACAAAAAAAGTGTCTATGGCTATTAAAATCATGGAAGCCAACTATACTGGTGTTTGCATTACCAATATAGAAGTAGGCAACAGAAAATATGGAAGAGTAAAAGTCAGGCTTTTGAATAACCTGTGTGGTGGTAATTCTTGGTAGGTAACAGAAAATATGGAAGAGTAAAAGTCAGGATTTTGAATAACCTATGTGTGGTGGTAATTCTCAGATATGAGTTTCAGAAGCTACACAAAAATGTAATCTTCACTAATGGTGGGAATAATGACAACTTCAGAGTTAGTCAAAGAAATGCACACCATGTTCTTGCTGCAGCTAAGGTAAATATATCCTCATTATTTTACAGTATACCTGTGATGTCTGCCCTGTTGCTACCAAATCCCAGCATTTTAGTAGAGATGATTAGGTGTTCATTGAGAAGAAAATTTCCCAACTACTCTCAGATAATATCATTGAACTCTGCTACTCACCATGCAGTGTCCAGTTGGTTGCTGCGAAGGACCTTACCAATAAGCACAATAAATGGCTCTGTGTGGATTATTCCCAAGTGGTGAATCTATATACACAATTGGATGCCTTATACTATGCCTTGGATTGAAGAGATGACAAACAGTTTGGCAAGGTACAAAGTATTTTCAACTTATGATCATCAGATCCCAATGATTGATGCAGATAAAAAGTTTACTGCCTTTGAGGCCAATGGGAATCATACCAGTTTTGTAGGTTGCCTTTTGGTGTTACCAATGGGGCCTCTATGTTTCAAAGGGCAATGAGAAAATTTGTCAAAAGGGAGAACCTTATAGATACATATTCTTATGTAGACATTTCCATTGGTGATTATGATCAAAAACACCATGATCAGAACTGTCAGAGATTCCAACAAATGGCATAAAAATGGGGTCTTACATCTGTACATTTAATCTGAAATATCTTCCAAGTCTATAAAATACTCAGGCATGATGTAAGCTATAATACTATTTGGCAAATCCTGACCGTCTTCTGCCTTTGTGCTTTGAATTATTTAAATATGTTTCTGGACTAGCAGCTAGGTCATTACTGTTGAACTAGTTAGATGCAACCGTATGTTCTATTCTAATAGTTTCTTTTAGCATACTTTTTGAATGTTGAACTCGCTTCTGATTTCTTGCTTCCCTTCCATCTACAATCTTAAAAAAATTCAGTGCAATGCCAATCATCATCCTCCTGTATCCTGGGTTTTTTTTTATTGTCCTTCCTCCTTACTAAAGTCTTGTCATTCTCTTCCACTCCAAGTAATACCCTGTGTCCTAGTGGCATTATCACCTTGCTTGGCGTAAAGTGATTAAAAAAAAATGAGTGCAACCATACAACTGATAGGTTGTATGTTCACTGCATAAAATAAGTCTCATGACACTGGTCCTAAATCAGTTTTATTTATTTTGTCTAATGTAATGAATAATTAATCCAACATATAGATTGCAGTTACATATTGCTTAACTAATTCTTCCTGCTTGGTTTCAAAATCAAAATGTCATATACTTTTCACATGTTGATTGTGCTTTTTAGTGTCTTTCTTGACATAAGAGCAGTTGAGCTAAAATTTTCTGGAAAATGGTTGTTGGCATCAAAATGTAATTATAACCTCCTAAGAGTGGTGGAATAACATTAAATTTTCTTTTTACATTCCACTTTAGAAGTTAGGCTCATTCCTTTTTATGCCAGAGTTTATTAAATAGGAAAGAGAAGAAAAATATAAAATAAATGATCCAAAAAGAAGTGGATGCTTATCTTTTATTATTATTTATTTTTAATACTATTCTTGTGACTGGGCCACAATATTTCATGTGTTTCTTAACAGCAAGGGACACTTAAAACCTTAAAATCTTTTGACATAAGGTTGAAAGGATTAAATGTTCGGCTGGAAAGATTTCATGTTCTGTCAAAATCTATTTTCTTTGCAGAACTGCTCAGATAAACCTATCTTTGTTTCTTCTCTCACTCAAATGTATGTGATTACAGATTGAAAAGCATTTATGTTCAATTATCTGTGCACTGCTGCTCATATTCTATATTCCAAATTTATCTAGATGAATAAAACCCAATTTTAAAACTGAAGTCCTTTTCCTTTTTTATCCTCAGCAAAATGGCTTAAGATAAAATTGTGAATTTCTATGTTTTCAAACTGAATGCAAATTTTTTTTTCATTTCACCCCAAGCAATGTGATAAGGTTGCAAGAGATTTCTGAGAGTGAAAGAGAATGAAGAGACTTTAGTTGGGAGAAAGGACAATAAAAGAACAAATTCAAGATGGTAGAAGATGGCGATAGACACTGCATTTAAATTTTTAAAGATTGTAGGTGGTAGGGAAGCAATAAATTGAAAACAAGTTCCACAGGTGATAAGTGTGAGAAAATAAATCATTAGAATAGAAAATATGATTGCATCTAGCCAGTTCAACAGTAAAATGTTGAGACCTAGTTTCCAACTTAGTAGCATGATTAAGTCTATGCAGTCAAGGCACCAAGGAGAAAAACTCATCAGAACAATTGCTATGAAAATCCTCCAAATATTTCATCTTAGAAAGCTTTGTATCACCAACATTCTTAAAACTGTAAATAGGTTGTCATTTAAACACAAACTATAAAATTGCTACATTGCTATTTCAACCAATAATTTATATGACAAATCTGTCTGCTCAGAATAACCCAAGAAATTCTGACACAAGACCTGCCAAAACTAAAAATACTACAACTTCTGTTTATGGAGATATGGCATGGTAGAAAAAGTTTGGATAAAAAACTTTGTCTTTGCAGTTACTTAGACAAAGATTTCTAGGAGAAGACAATATATAAATTTTCATAGACCAGAACAATGTTAGGAAAATTAATGACAAAGTGGAAAAAATTTTTTTGTGTGATATCTTTTGTCCTTTAAGACTTCATTGGACTAAAGTTATGTTCCCATTGATGTAACTACACATGTGCATGAAAGTGGGGTACTGACATTTTAAATTATTTTTATGCATCTGGGTATAGAGTCCTAGCCAATACTATTCAGTTTCTTTTTGTTTAAGTTACTATTACATTTGTAATTAAGTATCCCACATTGTGATAATAGATCTTCCAAGAGAGGTGAAATGCTGGATGAAAATCTACAGTGGATGATTGAGTGATGAAAGCACTTTCTATACACTTTGATCTTAATAAATTGTTTTCTCTTTTAATTAATGTAGCATTTTTTAAAATCAGAATTATGGTCAGACACATTACAGTGAACAACAAATGCATTTATTGTATTGTTTTGTAATTACATCCACAGAAACATCATTTTAGTCTGAAGTCCTAAAGGACGAAATGCATCACAGAAAATTTTTTCCACTTTGTGATTAATTTTTCTAACAAAGACTGATAGAAATAAAACAGAAATATACTGGTGGGAGGAAAGAGATGAATCTACAATTCTTAGTATAACTTTAATGGTCTTCTGAATAAGAAATATAAAAGGCTTGTACATTCCCTGATGTTTACTTAATGTGAGAACTATTATTTGGTCTATACTAAAATGATGAGCATTGAAGTTTTGACAAAAATATCTGTTTTTATGAATACAATTTGCAGTGTAAAAAGATAACAGATATTTCTTGTTCAGTCAGTGAGCCAGACAATTCAAAGAATATTTATTGAAGATTATTATGTTTAGATTATTATTTTTTTAATTAGGCTTCTGCCTAAAAATATTGTTTGATGATCAAATGTGTTCTGATATTAAAGTTAAAATTTTTTTTATTTGCTATATTGCAGAAAATACATAGCTTGCTAATTGTATGAACTTTAAATTTATCCCTGTGTTATTAAGCTCATTTTGGCAGTTTCCACAAATCATCACATGAAATAGTCTTGTTTCATTTCTGAGGGAAATATGCTCCAAGAAGATCAGCAGATGCCTGAAACATCAGATAACCATAAACTATATATATATATATATATATATATATATATATACACACACACTGTGCATGTGTGTGTTTATATATATATATATATATATATATATATATTATTTTAGGTATTAAAACAAAAACATGTTAAAAATCATTACATGATTACAATCATGTTTCATCTCAACAAATGTGTCTTATTGAGCGATGTTAAAGCACTGACAAGCCCAGTGGTTTGACATCACCCAATGCAAGGGGCTACAGAGATCAAAAGAAAGGGAGAAAGCATTAGAACATTAAAATACCAGGATTCAAGGAGAAAGGAGATGATTGATACTGCAGATAACCACGATATATATTTTTAAACAGGCATTTTTCCTCTAAAAGGTAATGATTCTTCTGGTGAGTTGTTGGCCAAGATAAAGGTTACCTTTTAGGGAAAAAAATATGCAGCTTTGTCTGTTTAAAACTATCTACAAGTTCTGTGGTACCAGATACATGTGTGTGTGTGTGTGTGTAAAGTTTGATTTATAAATTGGGTACATTACAAGATTAGAAGGAATAATAATAATGAGAACAGTTACACTGTAATACGAGTTACATAATGGACAGAAGAGTTGTTCTTACTGTAAGATTGCTGTAGCCTCAGGATAAAATGTTTTCCTCCCTTATTAAATCAAGAACTTTATCATTTCTCTTTGCCACATCTAAATTGCCAGCAGCATTACTTTTGACATTTAGGATCATGAAGAAGTGACTGGAAATAATAGAGATGTAGTTATACTGATGAATGCTGAGAAGCGTATGGCAAGTTTTAAAGAAAACAGAAATGATATAAAAATTACTATTAACAATCAGAGATGGACATAAGAAATTTCTGGGATGCATACTAAGAGGGCTTGGAGAATTTAACATTCACAGGACAAATTGAAGGCAACAAAAAGCAGCAAGGAAATAGTAACCTACTTATCATATATACTTGAATATCATGCAAGTTTTTATGATCAGTTTTTTTTACCCAAAAAACAGGGGCTCACACTATACACAGGTAATTGTTTTGAAGAGGCTAAAATACATCTAGAAAAATTCAGGGGCCATACTATATATTAAGTTGAATTGTACATGGGTATATATGGTACGTGAATGGATAGCAGAACATGGACTTTTGCTTATACTGAAGTTCACCCAATACAAGGCTCAAGAGTCACTCATGATAGAGGGTTACTGAATGAGGTGTGTGATATGAATGTAAGAGGAGGAGGAACGTGAAGGTAAAGAGCATAGATAGCAATGGACCCTTGAAGTGCTTAAGATTGTTGTGTTCAGGAAAGCATCCACATAGTAGTTCTGCAAAGTATCAGTTCTTAGGAAAAAGTTGTCTGAATGGAACATCCTCTATACAAATGGAATTTGGAGGATATGTGAGTGATCTAACTCCATGAATATAGCATGGTGAATCCTAGTGCCAATGTTCAGAATTGGTGGAATTAAAAAGAAGAGCTGATCAAAACATTTGTCATGGAAATAGTGACAGGATAATAGGATAAAGAGGGATGGTAAAAAGATAGCTCAATCAACAAAAGATAGGAAATTGTGGAGAGTCATGATAGCCTATATCCAGAAAGAACATGACACAGGAAAGAAGATTAAGTAAAATGATTTTTCTCTTTATAGAGCTGACAGTGGGTAACTGAAACTTTGAAAAGGAAAGCCACATACTAGAGTGGACCATTTGACTGATAAGCTTTGAACAATTAGTTGATTAATATAAGAGAATTAATTTGTTCTTTATATTGAAAACAACTTCTGGGGTAGATCAGGAAACTTAAGAAATGTCAGTTGCAAATAAGTAAATATTATGAAATATTTGTGTGCCAGCTGGTTAGCAGATTAATTTGTAGATTAAAAAAAGTTGGAAATAGATTTAAGTAGCTTTTGTCTTACTCTACTTTCTTACACTGTCTCTTAAGAAATAAGATTTTTCTATTATTTATTACCAGACATCATTGCTCAGAACTAGTCTCCACTTTGTTATTTACTATTATTGATTTCTGCTGATATAAAAAAAAACACATGAGTATACAAACAGTGAACTAATCAGTTAAAAATGAACTTGCTTGTAAGATGTATTCCTTGATATAACACCTACATTTACCG
This sequence comes from Acanthosepion pharaonis, assembly GCA_903632075.3. Classification (NCBI taxonomy): domain Eukaryota; kingdom Metazoa; phylum Mollusca; class Cephalopoda; order Sepiida; family Sepiidae; genus Acanthosepion; species Acanthosepion pharaonis. Next base: position 50,491 of record CAHIKZ030002945.1, read on the forward strand.
AGAAGTGACATCACCTGTTTACTACAATGGTGACCCACAAAATTCCTTTTTTTATATGCAATGTCCAGATGGGAGATTATAGATCTCTACAGCCTCCTTTCTGTTTTAGTTCTAAGTGATTTTTATCACTTTACCATCTTACTTACTGATCAGTGAAAATAAATGATTAATAAACAGTAATGTCTAAAATTAATCACATATATCTAGGAGTTAAGAGGTTAAAAGTAAACATTGTCTGTGGTAAATGTAATTTGATGATTTTCAAACCAATCTTTCAAAAGATGAACATTTTCAAAAAATCCAATTGCGATGAAGGGAAGAAGTTTAATTTTCTGACCGAAATAAAAAAGCATTTCCTCCAATGATACTTGCAAATCTTAGGAAATTATTTATCCCCATAAAATATTCATTTACACAAGAGACAGAACTTGAAAAGAAAACCTAAATTATTTAATATATATCTATAATTCTCAAAATGTGTGTGCATGTGTGTGCAATTGGATGTTGCTTATGTGTTTCCACAGTTTTCATCTGATTTTGATGAAATTTTTTTTTTGTTTGATAGATAATTTTTCAGTGCCAGTTATGAATCCAAATTGTTGGTGACAATGGCTCTCCACTACTTCCTGTCAATTATAACTCTCAGCAACATTTTGCTATTTACTGTCTGTTGTTGAATGCTTTCATAAAAACTTTAATAAAAATAGTTTAAATTATTACAATAATATTAGTTATTATTATACAGTTAAATTTATATAATTAATTATCTATATCTATAATTCACAAAATGTGTGTTTGTGTGTGTGTGTGTGTGTGTGTAACCAGATGTTGTTTATGCATTTCCATAGTTTTCATCTGATTTTGATGAAGTTTTTTTTTGTTTGATAGATAATTCTTCAGTGCTGGTTTTGAATCCAAATTGGCTGGAAAAAATTATAACCTTGAAGGTGAAAAATCAAAAAAACTGATCTTTTGCACTTTGCACAAAAATCAAAGGCAAAATCTAATTTACTTTTTCAGACATAATCTTCCACTCCTAGCTCAAGATGTGTGGGCATGATTTACACCTCCACACGCTGCCATCCTTGATAATTATCATGTGCAGCAACATGTGTATGTGTGGTCCTGCAACACATGATGTGTCACATGCTGATTCACATGCATACACATGACCTGACACCTGTTCAAGTTGCCCATTGGCTGCACAAAGCCCCTTTACATTTCTAATCAGATGTCGCTGTCATACTGATTGTCTATGCAGTCCTAAGTGCATTGCTACTGCTTAATTTTGCAATTCCACTTCTACTTCTGTACATTCAGCCCTGTTTACACATCCCCCTTCTCTTGGACAAGCTATCAATCTCTCTCAAGTGAGGATACCTTTTCCATTGCATAATGCCTACTACAACAGTTTTAAGGCATTGCATTCATTGTCATTTATAGCTGTTTCCAATTTAAAATTTTTTGTCCTGCCAATTTTTGCATTGCATACACTGCAGTAATAAGTAAGTTCCCTTCTTTATTACTTAACATTTATTTTTCCAACCTTTCCTAAAGTTATTTGAACTTAGTGATCCCTGTCGTTTTCAGCATTCTCTCCTAGTATTTGCCCATGCATTCCATTTGACAATTCATACTTGCCTAAGATATGCCACCAAAGAAAAGAATTTGCCTAGATTACAAAACTGTTGCTGCCAGGTCCACCATGTGAATGAGAGATAATAAATTGTCTTTAGAACATTCAGTTTGCCTGTCTCAAAATGTCTCTTGGAATGCTTCAATCAAAGCCACTTAGTCCAAAGATCAATGTAGCCATCAGCTTTCCAGAAGAGCATACCTGAATGCTTCTGTGCCCAAGGCTGAAAATGATGATCAAAGGACTGAGGAGAAATGCCTCTTCAACTGCTGCTGTGCATGAGGCTGAAACAAGATTGAGAATACAAAAACATCCCTTTTCATGGCCACCATGAATTCAAATTGTTACCCTCCCCCCCATTTGGAGACGTGCCTCAGTTGCACCCAATTGCTGTTACTAATATTGATTTTCAGGTAGGCTAACTTTAAACTTAAACTGCTCCAAATAAAAGGCAAAAATTCCCAGTAATGAAAGACCTGGTTGAAGACGGGTTATACTGCTAGTATTTATTGAGTAAATTCTGGATTTTTCTATTTTGACCATCAAATTGATCTGAAATTTGTCTTATTTCTGATATTTGGTATTCACAGCACTTGCCTTTTGTGCATATATATATATATATATATATATATATATATATATATATCTTGAGTACCAAATAATAATAGAGGATCATAGTAAATATGACAGTGGGAAAAAATTGAGAACATGTCATATCTTTTAGGAAAATATTTTGCAATGAAACAATATAAATAAATTTATGATTAAAAAAAGTAAAACATTAAAAATAAATCCTATTAACTGTCTTGGGTGAAAAAAATCCCAAAATTAACAAGTGGAGTTAAACATTTATTTTGCACCTAAGAACACTGACACACCCATATATATATATATATATATATATATATATATATATATATATATATATATATATATATAGAGAGAGAGAGAGAGAGAGAGGTACACTCAAGATAATCACTTATTCAAAAGTTTTCAAAATTGCTCCAAAGTCAATAATTGAGTTAACACTTTGTCTCATCAAAATGTAGGCTCACGCATAATATTGTGAAAAAGGGGAAAGACAAAAGGTCTATTCTTCCTGCTAGTGCAACTTCTGGTTCATGATTATCATCTCAACTTAAAAGCATCTCACATCTAATAAATTAAAGTTTCTGGGAGCAAAATGAGAAAAAAAATCAGCATTAGTTTCTCATCAAGTAATCTTCAAATGGTTACCACAAAATATTGTCCCCAATACTAAACCAATTAATTTTAATTCTTTTTCTTTCTGCATTTGCCAGTTGGAATTTAGAACACACAAATTATTACCTATTCTATAAAATGTTATCATTTTCTACTTTTAGTAAGTAGTGAGTACTGTTCCAAGAATTAATCTGTCTCAACCAGGACTATTCTAGTTAATTTGAGCCCAATCTACCATTTAATGCTATGTCAATTGTTATCTTCTGTCTTCTTAATTCCTGTTCTTTTATAGTTCTCTCTCCTTAGTGTTTTTCCTCAGATTCTTTATTGCCTTGCTTGGGGTGAAATGATTAAAAAAAAGCTTTAATTGGTTACCATTGATGAAATTACTTTAAATTTTCTGCTCTTTCTGCTTAGAAATCCTTGAAGATAGCATTATTGGTATATTGTAAATTTAATCAAATTTGTTTGAACAGAAATCTCACCCAATGCTCTCAATAAACAAAACCAATCTAAAATTGCTGATAGATATTTATTAAGCCTAGTCTATCAAAAGGCCTAATTATGGAGTAAACATTAAGATCCAAATTTATAACCACAGTAATGAATTGTAGACATATAAAATATTTTGCTTAATTTTGGCTTTAAGTCTTGTAACCTATATAATGAAAGCTTGTACCAAAGTGTTTTTTCTTTAATATTTTACATAAAAGGGTTTTATTGGGCTGAGTCATAAATAATTTCTATTTTTCAGAACTAACTGTACTAACAAATTTATCAGCCTAAATACTAATCATACATGGCAGTTAATAAATTTGGATTACACAGTTATCTATTTATTCCTGGGTATGACAATAGACTACAGCTGGCATCAAGGTCTCTGATTAGGAAATAACAGGATTTGAGGAGCATAGAACCACCTCTTAATTGCTATTGTTCTCTGGTCCACCCTGACCTGGGGTGGTAGCCTCTGTTAGGGTCCAAGCTATGGGCAAACAGTGAACCTATAAACAAAAACAATCAATATGAAAGTATAAAAATACATTTTTATAGTAAAAATACTAGCAATAGATTTTTATATAAAAAATTACCAGCAATACCTATTTAAAGTAAAATAGCCAGCAATACCAATTTACAGTAAAACAACCAACAATACATTTTATAGTAGAATTAGCAACAATACATTTTATGGTAGAATTACCAACAGTACATTTTATTTGTAGTTGAAGGCATACAACAGTGTTCAATATATATTTAGTTGAAGGTATAAAATTATGTTCAAAATATTTACATTTTGGCATTAACTAACCCATAGAGGCATTGATATGTCACTAAACAAAATCAACCAATTATTATCTATTAGAACACTTCCCAGATATTTAAATTTCTATGCTCTTGTTAATGACAAGATATTCTGTCTCTATATAGTTAACAGTTATGCCTTTCTTTTTGCCTTCATTTTCTAGTGAAGATATATTCAAATAATACAATAGATTATAGGTGCACCTTAAAAAATTTGGATGATTGGAACCAAACAGTTCATCTCTCCTCTGAATTAGCCCAAGTGTCTCAATGGTGGAAGGACTGGATTGTGAAATTTTATATATCCAAAACCAAACTAGTAATGTTTCACCACCATTAAGAAGACACTGTCTTCTCTTGAAATGGGACTCAAGCTCGGCCCAGACCTTAAGTGGAACTCTTATATCTAATCTATTGGTAAAAGATTCAGGAAAAATGGTCAGTTCATTGTATTGCTTCAGTAAGTATCTGACTCTTACTACTGTACTTTTCTCTACAAGAACTAGATCAGACCAAAAATGGAGTATTTCTGCCATATCTGGGCTGGAGCTGCCTAGTCCTCATTTGCCTGATTATATAGGCTTGTGGGTGTTTATTTTCTACTCTACAACCTCTTTCCCACAGATGAAATGTCATGAGCCTCTTGCTACTCTATCAATATTTCCATAGTATGTGTTCTGATGAGCTACATTTCTTGGTCCCACCAACCCTGATATTTGTGATTATGACCTGCCATTCTATGTGTATAAGGATGAATCATTCTCATTCCCTTCATATTCCATCAGTAAGAAGTAAGTTTCACTCAGACAGCTTTTTCCCAAGAATTGCTGCTCCAATCACTAAAATCTTGACCTCTTCATGTCAAGGGTTAACTAATATCTTCTCTGCATGACACCATGAATTTTACTTCTGGCCTTTTTGTTATACTCATGCAACACTACACAGTAACCCTCTGCCTTGAGTGACTATTGGATATTGTATTGAATGAACATTAGTATAAAATACCTTCTCTTGGAGTCCCTGCAGTTTTGCTGCATATGATATGAACTCAATATAAAAATATATTATTTAGTATAGTTTCTAAAAAATCTCATAGATTTTAAAATCTTGCTGTGAATTTTTTTCATGAGTAAAATTAGTATATTTTATAAAACTTAGAACATAAGTTGCAGTAACTCTGAAAGATTATTTTAAAGTCCTCCTTTACATATTGTCTGATTCCCTCTCATGACTATTTTGAATATACTGTAGCCTGTAGAGTATTCATTTAATCATCAATATTTTACAGAGATCAGCATTATTCAGAAAAACACATTTATTTGCAGGGAAAAAGTCTTTGTGCCTTGAGTCTGTAAATCTTATGCAAAACCAGTCATCAGATACTGATGTTTCATGCGACTGGGAAAGGTAAGATAATTTTATTTATCTCACTAGTTTCAAAATATTTCTGCAAGGTGTGCGCTGTTTCAACTTTTTTGCACTTTTTTGGCAGCTTAAGGACACTGCCTCAAACAGGTTTCAAGTGGTTCCCAAGACTGTTGCTGACTTGCATCTATCAGCTATGATCTAGCTGATATCCCAAAAACCTCTGAAACTTCTGTGAGTAGTTTAGGGCAGTGTCCTAGGTTTATATAATGATCTGATTAGTGCTATGAGTTTATGGATATGGTGCACTTTGAAAGCTACACCTTGAAAACATTTATAGTTCATGCTAATATTTAGTTGAATATTTGTGTATTTAGTTCAGATTATTTAGAATTCACCTAAAACATCAACAGTGGGAACAAGATCAAGACAAGATTGATTGTTTTTATGGCTTATCAACCTTTTTCACGTTATTTAAAGCCAAAAAACATTTTTAGATTGTAAGCATTTTTTAGAGATACTAATGATTTACTGATACAAGTATTACTCATTAAACCATAGATGGCAGGAGTATAGGTGGATTCATACCTTTCCAAAGAATATTTGCATGTAAGTGACTATAACAAACCAGACTGAAATTGGAACCTGACTCTCCAATCTACAGTTTTAAGCTGTTATCCATTATATCATCAACACATCCAAGCTTACAGCACCTGATATTCCCAATTGGTCTCAGAAGTCATTTTAAGTGTCTGGTTAACTGAATCATTATAATCTAATAAATTAACAAAGAAAATTATCATTTCAAACAGAAGTGTAAGATTTCTTTTTCTGATTCTTTAATAATTTTTAATATCGCTGATATGAATAACTGTGAATTAGCTTAGCCTTTGTAACAAAAAGTAAAATTTAAAGTGATATTAACTTGCTTATGGGTTAAATAAGTTTCCATAAAACTGGTCTCATTTGTATGAAGGATGAAAGCAATTTAAAAGTTGCTTCTAGATAATCAATAATAAGTTCATAAAGAAGAAAATGTAACTAACCTACAAATAATTTGATAATTTTCAGAAGTGTTAAGATACTGATGTGAACAAATACTGAATAAAATACATGTAAATGCATAGATAGAAATTGTTTAATTTCTTTCAGTCTTTTCACATTTCTCTTCAGCTGTTAGCACCTGTTTCATTCTGATCTACATCTCATCCAGATCAGGTCTGTCCACATCTCGCCCAGTTTGAGTCTGTCCACATCTCACCCAGTTTGGCTCTGTCCACATCTCGTCCAGTTTGTGTCCATCTACATCTCGCCCAGTTTGTGTCCATCTATATCTTATTGCGTTTATGTGTACACATTCACATCTCACCAAATATGTTTGTACACACAAACACACATCTTGTAGCTGTCTCTTCTTGCTATGCTCTCTGTTTTTACAAGAGCTAGATCAGACTGAAAATGGAGTACTTCTGCTCTATCTGAACTGGAGCTCCCAGTCTTTTCTTTTGACTCTTAATAGAATCCAAAAGCATCTATGCAGCCTTGTGGCTGATGAATTGATTCCACCTTACAACCCATGCCCACAGACAAAATATTGGTAGCCTCTTGTTAATCTATACCTGTTTCCATGGAAAATGTTAAAATGAGCTATGTGCCTGAGTTCCACCAACTCTAACTTTTACCTGCCTCATAGATTGAGGCAAACCACTCTGATATTCTTTATATTCCATTAGTAGAACTAAATTCTACTTGAAAAGCTTCTTCCCACAAACTGACTCCCAAGAGGATGCTTCCCTAACCATTACAATTTTAATGTGTTCAAGTCTTGGATTAATTGTTATATTTCCCATATATCCTCATAAATTGTGCCTCTTAAATTTTATTCTTACCATTCAAAGAACAACCTCCTTCACTTCAGTAACCCTCTATCTTGAGTAGCTCTTGGATGTTGTATAGGGTAAACATTAGTTATACATGTCCTGAAGATTACATTTCAGCATGAAACATCACTGGATGTTGACCTCAATGTCCACTGTTATATTTACATGCATTCTATCCATGATATTGAGCACTTTAACCTATAAATATGGCATACCTTAAAACTATATTTGTTATAATATATATGTATATGTGTGTATATGTATTGTGCATTTAGGTAGCAATCACTCTTTTATACAAGTTTCATTAAAGATGACTGACAAGGTACTGTGATTAAGCTTTTTACTTAATTTTTCTTGTGTTCATGCAAGTGTTTCCTTTTCCAGACACAAAGGGTATAAAAACTGTCCAAAAGTTCTTCATATCCAAGAGCTTTCAGATATTTTTTAGCCATTATCCAGAGAAATTTTTTTTCTTATTTTTAACTAAATATGTGGGATTCTTTATGTATGTGTCTGATGTTATAGAAATGTATTATTTTCCAAACACAGCACATTGTGGCCCTGTTCATAATTAATGTCCTGGATGTGTTAGCTTTTCTATTTTATTATTAGGTCTTATTATTTTTAATCATTTTTAACATTTGGATTAGGCCATTTTGTTTGTATTTTCTACTAGTATGTTTCAGATGGAGTTTGGCAGGTTTTTGTGTATATTTCAATGAGTTCTAATGAATCTATAGTCAGGTAGGTATAACATAAGTCATCTATATACTCATGTAGTAGTGTGACCAATGTAATTATTTATGATTTTGGTTTGATCAGGAACACAGTTCCTAAAGGGGCATTTGAACTCATAAATAATGTTGGTTCTTTGTAGTTTTGATTTTGTAGGTGTGTTGATATTTTTGATGATAAAGTTAGACATTATAAATTTTTTCTAATAGATAGTTAATTCAATTTTTTTGTTCACATTGACTGGGGTTGAGTATTTCTTTATGATATTTCTAAGAGAAAATTTGTCTTGTTCATAGTTGACATGTATTTCACTTCTGTAGATTAAGTTAATGTTATTGTTTTTGTCCGTATGTTCAGTATCATTATTAGTTACTTTAGAAAGAAATAGTTTAATCTGGTGGTTGATGATGTAGTTAGGAAAACCATTGTTAACTAGGGTCTGTTTTGCATTATTGAGTTCTTTAAGGAAAAGTGGATAAGAAGATAATTTCTTGTGTGCTCTCATTAAAAAATTTTTAATAACTGCTATTTTAGATATAAGTGGGCATTCACTCTTAAAATTAAGGTGGCAAGAGTTTCTGCTAGTGGATTTTTATATAATGAAGCGTTGAATGTGTTATTACTGTATTCTACAAGGCTGTCTTAGAATGGAAGTTTATTTTTTTCATTCAATTCATAGGTAAAGTTAATTACAGTATCACATCAACCCATGAATTCCTTCAAATTCTAAAATGTATAGAACCAACCCAAGGTATTTAAGCATCCCACAACATTGAAAATTTATTTACAAATGTCCCCATTGATCAAACTATTGAGATAATCCTTAGCTCCATGTATAAAAATAATTCATACTGGGGAAAAGTAAGTACAACCTATATTTATAGATATCTACATGATGAAGTTAGTAATTAACTTAAAGGCTTGGTGTGCAAATTAATTATGCACTTCAAAAAGAATTGTTAACATAGCAAAAGAAATCAAGAAGCAAGTGCTCTTGAAACATCAAAAGTGCAGGAAAATGCTAAAATTATTGACATTTATAAAGTACGTGATTACTCATATGATGATAAACAGGTCCACATGAGTGAAACAGTCAATGCTGCCATTTTGGATAGTGATTGAAGGAGATGTATTTGACTTCATTATCAGCAAGTGAAAGAAAGGAAGTTAAACTTATACTGGGTAGAACAATATTCAAGTTTGATGCAGGAAGCAAAAGGAATGGATATTCCTTGTATTATTGGTAGTCAAAAGTTAACCCTGGGAAAAGTAGCAGCAGACAGTGATATTCCCCTACTGCCAAGCAAACTGGATTTGAAAAGAATGGAATGGAATTGAAATAAAAATATGGAGAATGAAACATTGAAATATATCTTGAATTAGATACAACTTCCTCTGGACATTAATATATTCTACTGAAAGAATGTGAAGTAAAAATTGAGAAAATGCATATGGTAGCTGAACAGAAATCATGCAAGGAAAAGATTATTATAACCCATAAACTACATTGCCAGTTTGTGCATCCTTCAGCTAAAAACCTGAAACTATCATAAAAAATGCTGATGCACTTGATGAAGAATATGAAAAGCTAATTGAAAATATTAGAAAGAAGTGTGAAGTTTGTAAGAGATTCAAGAAAGCTCTTGCATCACCAATGGCATCTCTTCCCTTGTGTAGGCAGCTTAATAAGGTAGTGGCAATGGATCTAAAGCAATATAAAAATTTTTACTTTTTGCATATTATTGCTTCCTTCATGAGATTCAATAAAAGTAAAGTGATTAGAAGAAAAACTCCTAAAGTGATTATTACAGATAATATTGCAATTGAATTGATAGCTGCTGGTTTTAGACCTCCAAAGAAATTTCTAGTTGACAATGGTGGGGAATTTAAAAATGTAGAATATAGAGAGTTGGCTGAACAATTTAATGTAGAGATTTGTGTCACTGCTGCATAGTAACCATGGTCAACTGGTATTATGTGAGAGAAATCATTATGTTATAGATGTGTGTGTACAGAAAATGATGGAGGAAGATTCCAAAATGAAAATAAATGTTGCTCTTGCCTGGGCAGTCAATGCAAAAAATTGTATGCAAAACCACCTTAGATATAATCCAATTCAGCTTGTCTTGGGAAACCACCCTAATTTACCATCAATTATGGAAAATCAACTCCACACTTTACAAAAGGCAAAGTTAAATGAAACAGTTATTAAACATCTCAATACATTGCAGCAAGAAGAGCTTCCACACAAACAGAATCATCAGACAGAATCAAAAGATCATTGCATTACAATGTCAGAACACCAGGAGAGCAAATTTTGCTTGCAGGAGATTGTGTATTTTACAAGAGTGATAACAACAGATGGTGTGGTCCAGATAAAGCTACTGGCCAGGATGAGAAAGTTGTTTTCATTGGGCATGGAATTCAATTAGTTTGAACTGCAACATGTAGAGTGATGAAGGCAAATGGGACAGAATTAAGGACTGACAAAAAAGAAGTTGATGGGACTCATAGTGAAGATAAAGATCATCCTGAAGAACATCAGGACAATGAGCTAATAAGTTTGGGAGAATATATGCCAGAGTTATGTGGCAAAGAGGATAATCAGAGACAGGAATAGCAAGTTTCAAAACCAAGAAATTCCACAATACAAAATCAAAGTGAAAACAGGAAATCACAGAGTCTATGATATAATCTAATACCACTTGCCAGAAAGTGAGAAGTAGAGGAGGAAAATCCACAGGAAGAATCAAATATTATGTGAATGTAATGAATGAAAAAGATAAAGAAATGCTGAGAGTATATTTGAATAAATTGGAATATGAAATAGTGAAAAATGATAAAGAAGTAATTGATGAGAGAGGAAAAGAAGATAGGCCTATATATGTGAGAGATAAAGTGATCAAGATGAAGCAAATGTGATTTTTTGTGTCAATTGGCAATCACTGGAAGCCTGAAGTCATTAATACAAAGGAGCAGGAACTGGAAAATTGGAGTTTTTTGTGTCTACAAAGAGGTACAGGACAGGGGCCAGAAGACACTATCAACACACTAGGTGTTAACAGGGAAGCATTTAACTGAAGGAAAAAAAAACAAGTGAAAGTCAGATTGTTTATAAGAGGTTTCAAAGTAGAAGAGTGTGTTCAATCAGATTCTACAACTGCTTAATAAGCCTACACTTACAATAGGCATGACAGTAGTGGCAATTAAGTGATGGAAATGTGAAACAGTTGACATCAAAGTGTCATTTTTGCAGAGCAGACAACTCATTGGAGATATATTTATTATGCTACCTATAGAAATAAAAGATGGTTTAATATAGAAGTTAAGCAAAGCAGAATATGGCCTTGGTAATGCATCTTGAAATTGGTATTTCAGTGTAAAAGATGATCTTAGCAGATTGGATTATAAGCAGTCTGAGTTGGACAAAACCCTCTTTAGGTGGTATAACAATAAGAAATTAAAAGGAATATTTGTGATGGACATGAAAGATTCCTTATTTGTGGGAACTAATGATTTTAACAAGAGTGCTATTTATCTCATTGCCAGAAGATATAAATTTGGAAAAAGATCCATAGAAAATTTCTGCCATGTTGGTTTGAATGTGTCACAAAATAAAACCAATACCATTCAAGTAAACCAAAAGAATATGCAGCAGAAATGAAAGGAATTCCAATTTCTGCAAGTAGAAAAAATTATGTAACATCCCCACTGAACAGAAATTAAATGGATGCTTTAAGAAAAACAGCTGGTCAGCTAAAGTGGTTAGTGGCACAGACATAACCAGATTTGAGTTTCAATGCATTGAAAGTCAATATGCCAAGGGAACATCCAACAGTTGAGCAGTTACTGAGAGTCAACAAATCTGTCCACCAAGCAAAGCAATCTCAAATAAATACCGGCTTCAACAATCTTGGTAGATTTAGAGAATGGAAAATTGATGTCTTCTGTGGTGTATCATGGATTAACCTTTCAGATGGGATCTCAAGTGCTCAAGGACATGTAATATTTCTAACTGTTAAAGTGAATGTGTTGGACATCAAACAAAATTAATTGCAAGGTGTCCAGCACTTTATCATCTGAATTGATTTCAGTGTATGATGAAGACATCTATCTGGACAGTCTCCTCACAGAGATATGGTTTAACAACTATGCCACAAATAAAATACCCATTACTGTAGACATAGACAATAGATCTTGACATCAAAATATTCATTCCACAAAGCAAATCCATGAAAAATGACAGTGAATTAACATTGCTGAGATCCAAAGAATGATCACTCAGTGAGAGATACAGACTATAAATGGATCTACACAGTTTTTCAACTTACAGATGTATTGATAAAGAGTGGAGCAGATTCTACCTTCTAGCAGGTTCTAGAAGTTTTTGCCACTGGAAAACTTATCAGCCAATAAATTCCACCATCATTTTATTAAAAATAAATAATAGGAGGAATATGTTATATCTGTTACTTTTACTGTTGCTGTTAGATTAAGTTCTCTCCTCAAAACTAGGAAGGTTCTTGCTATCTTTATCTCCACTACAGTTCACTATGGACTCAACCTCTCAGATCCATATAAACTGTACCTATTTCTCCTTAAGGAGAAACTACCACATGTCTGAGATCCCTTGTCAGTCTGAACCATAGGATATTCAACAGATACTACAAAGATGGAATAAATACATTAGAGAATTCTTCTGCAATTACAGAAAAGATTCATTTTCTCACTGAATTTATTTAACCTGCATAGCAAGATAGTTCAAAGAAAACTACAAGACCTACCAGGATTTATTATTGTCTGAAACAATAATATCAATATCAGAAAGAAAACTGAAAGAACTTTTCAATTAGGTACTAAGAGAAAGCAAGAAGAAAAGGCTAATTATTAACTAAGGCTTGAACTATTTGTGTACTTCAAAATTCAACAGAAATTCAATTATCTAGCCAAGGCGATAACAAATGATGGAAAATTTGAGTCAGAAATATGAAGGTACATATGAATGGCAAAACATGCCTTCCAGAAACTCATCAAAGTAATAAGAGTTATGAAAATTTCATTAGAAAGAAAGAAAATAGTGCTGAAATGCCATGTAATATAGATATCACCTGAAGAGTGATATCTTTAAAAATATACAGGATTTTAACATTATACTGATTAAATATTTTAATCTATTTGTGCATGAGAAAAAAGAGCAAACATATCACAATCATTCTAGTAAAAAATTAAATAATGAATGTCAAAGCTGAAAATAAAATATTCTAACAAAAATTCTGAAAATTTTAATTTATATGAAAATAAAGTTTCATCACTTCAAGTAAGCAATTTTATTAAGAATTGAAATTCAGATTTTTGAAGTTTGACACATGATTAAATGTTCAAATGCATTAATGTTTAACATTTTTTGTCTGTCTGAAATATGAATTGGGTGCTGAAAATTTCTCAACCCAACCCACTTCCCAACATCAGCATTCAGATGTTTAATCATTAAAATACTGACTGGGAAAGTGGATCAGGTCTAGAAATTTTCTACCATAGATAGTATTAATTTAGGATGAATATCTGAATAAAGTATAAGCAACATGCATAACATGGCTTTTTGCAAAGTTACCAACTGTTGAAAAGATATATTAATGTTAATAGGATATATAGTAATATTACTTGATAGTATTGTCAACTCATGGTGGGTGGGGTCCTCAAACAAGAAAGTAAGAATAAGCATATGAGCAATTACATACATTTGACAACACATTTTATTGCCTCATCAAATAAGATAGAGAAATATCTAAAAAGGGGTGAATGGAGAGGTATGTGTGGAGATATATTCTTTTATACATGTACACATGTGTAATGTTCATATGAAAAATTTTGAGAGACTTAGATTTGAAGATGGTTCTTTGTTGGTTTGATATTCTATCAAACCAATAAAGAAACATTTTCAAATATTAGATATGCCTATGTGTAGTAATCTTAGGGCATTGTAAACTGTGTACCTTCTATATTGTGTTCAATTCAGCCTTACATTCACTGGTGGTCAAAAGCATCCTCAACCCAGAGATTAAATGCGACACATCCTATCTCTAAGGCATTCTGGAAATATATGAGAAAAATGTTAATTTTTATATTTTATTTGTTGTTATATTTCTTTTGCAATGTCATCTAGCAGTTGTAAGCAGAGGTTCTTTGGCAGACAAGTGGGTTATTCTCACATTTAAGTTATTAAAAATATATATTCATTTTCTTTAACATTTGACTTTAATACCTATTTATTGGTCATCAAGCCATGTGTTATTTTCTTACATATTCTAATGCTGCTAGAAGTTTCTTCATTGTGTTTCTCTATCACCAAAAACTCTGGCTATTTGGCAGAGGCCAAGTCAATCTTTCCATTGAGATAAATGAACAATCTCATTAAGATTCAAAGATATTTTAAGGAAAAATAAATAACATTAGACGCTAAACTTACTCTAACTTTTTAATTATCCAATAACCTTCATTTCACCCAATTTAAATGGAATTGTTTTGTTTTTTCTTTTCTTTTTATGAGAATCAGTAATCAGACAAAGGTGGACACAATAACTGCAAGGTTTGTTTTCTCAATAATAATTCTGATTTTCTGGCTTCTGAAGGAAACTGTTGGATGTAAAAACAAAAAAAAAAAAAGAAAAGAAAGAAACTAACAAAGAGCTGCAGCAGAGGAAGTCAAAGAATGAGACATGAGGAAAGGAAAAGGATTTAATGCCAGTAGTAATAATAATAATAAGCACTGTTAAGTGAAAATTGACAGTCAAATAAGGCAGTTTGATAATTAATCTAAAAATTCCTAAAAAAAATAGAGTATTTACAAAATTCCTTGACTTTTACTGAATTTCTCTGAACTAGATTAGCTTGAGAAAGGAAAAATATATGAAAAAAATTAAATTAATATTGTTCAAAAACATTAATATTTGTTCTTTTATATCCAACAATATCTGGACCAAAAACACATACACATACATTCATGTGTGTACATGAAGGAAATCTCCAATAAGGCTGATTTAAGAATTTTGTTCAGCAGACATTTTATAATAGAAAGGATGAAAACAACTAAAAAAACAACAAACAGTTATAGAATTTATATTTTTCAAATTATACAAATGAACACCAAAATATTTTTTAAAAGCACCACTGCTTATGCTTTCTGACAGAATACTGAGCAATTTTTTAAATATTTTTTTAATTTGTGTTTTTTCTAATATTCAAACTTTATTATTTATTTTGTTTAAACATTGTTTTAATCATATAACTCAAAGTGATTGGCTTTCCAAAATTAGATAAAAAGAACACTGCATTTAATGACATAAAACTCCATGTCTTTCTACCCCCAAAAATGAATACTTCTCTGTTCTTATATGCAAAGTTGAGTTATCTGTTCATCTAATATTTAGCCAAATGCTTAGACAACAAATGTTCTGGCTTCAAACAGTTACATATATATATATATATATATATATATATATATTAAATATATTATATAATAATACTATAAAATGCCTCACTGAAATTAATTATTTATTACAGAAAATTCAAGACATCCAAAATTATCATCAGTAAAATCAAAACTATATAATCCATTATTTAAGAATTAAAATGCCCTGAGGGAACTGCATTCCTGACAAAAACAAATTCATAAATAATTATGCCTGATATACCATCATTTGCTTATCAAGACACCTAAATCTACTCAAACCACTGTTTCATAAGGACCCACAGCATATATATCGAGAATCCAAATGTGATTTATGCCCCTAACTGCAAAAAGCTTTTAAAAATAATTAAAGCCTTTGTGACATATAAAACAAAAACAACTCTTAACATCAACTCCAAACACAGGCATAATGTACTGGCTATATTTAGAAATAAAAAAAATATGTCAATATATGTTCATCTCAACATACACACTAGTTATGCTAGAACAACCAAAATTCTTGAAAATGACTAATAGATTAGCCAAACGTACCCCAAGTTAACAATCATTTGAACAAGATATTTTGAATACTCATCAGAAAATTAATATAAAAAACAAAATTAACAGAAGTACTGTGTCAGCCATTTGTAATGAAACATGTATTAGAGAGGCATAGGTGCCCAAATACACAACTATTAAATGTGTGTGTGTGTATATATATATATATATATATATACAAGAGATTAAATAGTCATAGATCCAATGTTAATTTAAGAAAGAATTGCATCCATTAAAAACAGTAGATTCAGTAAATAATCTCATCAGAAAAATTATAGAGTGACTTCAATTATTCTTCTACGGTTTCTTTATATTTACATTGAAATATCAAAAGGTTAGAAATAATCAAAAAACCAGAGTCACTAACATGCTTCAATACATATTTTGGCTTTGTGCTTTTTGTCACAATTTGCAAGTACTATATGTCAGTTTTAATGAAACTGCCCATAATTACAAATATGTCCTGCAAAGAAATACAGTATCTCCTCCTAATTAACTTGGATACAGACTTTCTTGCAAAATCAACACTAAAAGTCATTTTTCTTGAAACAATTAAAATAAATTACTTGACACAAAGATTCATTATCTTCACATATCAATATTTTTCTCAACTTAAAAATGTGTATGCTGTCATATCTTCTTCAAGATGTAGGCGATCACAGCCCTCCACAATTTCCTATCTTTTATTGCTCTTAGGAAAGTTTGTCTTTTTGCTATCTCTCCAAATACCTATTCTGCCAAACATTTACACAAGCTTGTTAGGTAGGTTATGCACTGTTTTTCTATGTCCCTCTTGCCTTCAATGTCTTGTGAGTTTCACATTTTCTAAGTCTTATTTTCTCATTATGTGCACTAGAAATATCAATTGCCTCTTTCTGATGCTAAGTTTCTTTTTTGTTTCCATTTTCTCTAAAACTTTGTCACATGTACAATCCATTGTATTCTCAGCATCCTTCTACAGAAAGACATTTCTGTTGTCCCAATTCTTCACTTAATCAATTGTCCATCAATCACTACCATTTTCGAGGACTGATATTACAAAACATTTCAGTATACTTTTCTTTGTTTCTAATAAAATTTTCCTGTTGTGGAATATTTTACTTCACTTTTGGAAAGCTCTTTCGCTATCCCAATGTCCCTTTGGCTTCCAGTATCTTATTTTCCATCTTACATAACAGTACAAAAAGGTTTAAAATGCCTTGAGTGAAATAAGTACACAAGTTACTTCAGTGCCAAACATTTCCTTTGCACATTTTCTTCAAAATCAATCCAAGAAAATGGTAACTTTAAGCTCATCTTTTTTCTTTTTTTTTTAAATATGAAATCAAAGAAATGAGGAGGCGAAGTGGCAGAGAGAAAACTATGTGATAAATGATTTTCTTATGCATGTTCACCTCTTAAAGTTTCTTCCAATGAAACAACTAACCAAAAACCTCTGTTAAAATCTACTTTGATCATGTAATGTCACAGGCAGTGTGACACAGACATAAATTATTGCAGCAGTTTAGATGTCGATGCCAACAGGAAAATCTTTCAGAAAATAAAACTGCAACAAAAAAAGAAAGAACTAATTCAAACAATAAGGAAAAAAAAATTTTTCTGGATTAAAATTTGCACTTGTTGCAGTCATATTGTATGATGGTTTGCAGTGGCATAATGGTTACTGGCACAGAAAACAGAAACTAAGGCTGATTGCATTCAATTTGCACTAATCCCCTTTTATAAAAGGCATGAGCCCATTTTTTGAGTAAATAAACAAATTTATGCTTGCAACTAGACTTAGAAATGGACTCCTGATTCCAAACCAAGAATAGTGCTTCTAAGGCTAACTGGTAGTAAACTCTACCTCCATTCTGGCAATTCCTGCAAAGAAAAAAAAATTGCAGATTGTGCCATTTTAGTTTACTTGTGGAAAAAAATAACATCCTTGAAAGCTGAGAGAATGTTATTATCTCTATGCACTGATCTTATCACTTTAAACCTGTTTACTCAGGTTGTTTTTTTTTGTTTTTAATCATTTCACCCCAAGCAAGACAATAAAGCCACTAGAACCCAAGGAGAAAGAATATTAAGGAGAGAGGATGATAAAAGAACAAGAATTAAGAAGACAGAAGATAATGATTGACATTGCATTTAAATTTTTCAAGATCAACATTGGCTGGAAACAAGAAGTCAGAAGCAAGTTCCACAAGCAAGAATTTTTCTAGGCAAATCTATTCTGCACAGACATCTTTAGAACATTGGTCAGCCAAAGATATTTTAGCAGTTGTATTGGTCATGATAAGGTTGTTAAAACAAAACTTATTTTTTTTTATTTCTATTCTATAGTTCTTTTGCATTACTGATTTTTTTTTATCCAAAGTAATAAAATAAATGAAAAATTGATTTCTAAGAAAGCAAATGATTTTTTAGCATTAATTATAAAAACAAAAAGAGAAAAAATATTGAAATATATTTCTTCATTTCAATCTAGAATTATGTCCCCTTACTACATTTAATATTAATCCAGTATTATTGCATATGCATCTTATGGTTGTTTACATTCATATCACGTTGAAATACTGGTCCCCATACAATCACCAGTGTTAAGCCTGGTCAGTACCTACATGGCTGATTGCTTTGGAATACTAGGTACTTTAAACTTGGAAGTCCTGGTGGTGTAATGGATAACAGCCTGAAATTGGAAAGACAAGTTCCAATTCCAGTTAGGTTAATTATATTCATTTATGTGCAAATACGCTTGGAAAAGTTAGGACTCGGAATTTTCTCCCTGCAGCTATGGGTTAATTAGTGAGACTTGTATTTGTAAATCATTATTTCTCAAAAGAAAAAACATTCTCAGAATATAAAAATATTTACTGGCTTGAAATAAAAATTACAAAAGGTTGATAAGCTGTAAAAAAATCAATCAATCAGTATTTTATGGCATTCCTTTTAATATTTAAGTTAATCTTGACAAGTTACTGGTCATAATTACACTTATTTATTTTTGAAATAATAAAAGAACAAGAATTGCATTCTCATTTTCTTTTTGGTCTCCTTTCTGTATTTGAATTGGAGTTAGTAAATCATTTTCAAAGATTTTACTAGCATCCCACACTCCAACAAATTCTAACAGTACTTTATTTTATTCTTGTCAGACTGATCTTATAAAAGCAACTACTACTGTTTATGCTATTCCTTCCATAGGCAAGTTTTATGATTTTCAGATGACATAAATCTACCAATCTAGTCAGTACTATATATCCAACCCTTACGAATTAATAAACCTAACCTATGAGAGCAGATCAATAAGTACATAGCCTGATACACAGTTATTAGATGAATTCCCATCTAAAATTTTGACTAAATAATGATCGATTGAATTGATTAATATTCAGCACTGAATTATATTCAGTGACAACAAACAAAATTTTATTGAAACATAAAAATTTTTTTATGAAAATATTTCATTCATCATTTTCACCATGAGTCTATGGACATTGATATACTTACATATTTCTCTCCCTCTCTCATACACACACATACATATATATATATAAGAAGTTAAAGAAATGTTCTCAGCCCTGACTATTTCTTAAAATCCTATCAAAGTCACCTTTTTGGGGAATAAGGGCATTCTTGATTAGGCTAAGAATTTTTCAACACTCTCTTGAACATCCATACATAGTTACATTACAGTACTACATCTTTAAAATTTTGACATAAAGTTGTGTACATAGGTTTATGGGCAAATACAGAAAATGATTATACACCTTTATTTTATTAAGAAGAGAAGATTGTTTACAGGTATGCTTTTATCAATAGTATTTGTGAACCTTGAGGATTTTCATACATGTCATATAACACAAAATACACTGCTTTAAAAAAAAGACGCAAAACTATTGGGCCAATGAAAGATCTAAAATGATACAGTCATGATAATATGCAAATTTTTTAACATGAGTGTAAGGCGACTTGGCAGATCATTATAGTTGAATATTAGCTTGCTTATTGACTCTAAAATCATGGCTCAACTTTCTGTTGAAACAAAGATGAAGGTTGTGACTTTAGAGGAGAATATGACTCTTTGAGAGATAGCTAGGCATCTGGAAATTCCTAGAAACAGTGTTCAAACCATCTAGTGTTTTAAATGCAAAGAAAACCAAAAGATCACAAAAGTTAAAGATGAAAGAAAGATATAGTCTCAGCAGGGAATCTAAAATTAACAGCCAGACAAATGAGAATTAAATGCAGTCTTAGCAATGAGGTTTCAGTTTATATAATATGCAAAGTATTACAAAAATACAAACGAATTGGATGGATATATAGCAGCCCAAAAAGTCATGAACCAAAAAAAACATTGGAATAGAAGATTGAAGTGGTCAAAAGAACTCCTAACATGGGATGCTGGAAAGTGGCAAGAAGTAATTTTTAGTGATGAATTCAAAATACAGTTGCATTCTCATGCAAGAGAATGTGTAAGAAGACCAGTGGGGGAAGATACACCACAAAGTTGGTAAAATTTGATGGCGGATGCATAATGGTATGATGTTGCATCCAAAGTGATAATAGAAGAAAATTGATAAAAGAAAATGGAAACCTAAACAAAAAACAACCTTAGTACAGTCTAATCCTCTGCAAGACTATGAAGATGGAGTAATTTTTCAGTATCATGATGCACCATGCCACACATCATGTGAACAAAATCATTTCTTGTGGATGAAGATATTCAACTTTTGGAAGACTGGCCAACACAAAGCCCTGATCTCAATATAATTTAACAACTGTGGTGGGAACTGAAGAAACAAGTGCTCTAACAAAAAACATTCAATCTCCAAGTCCTTTGGGATTACTGCCAAGAAATGGGAAAAATTCCCAGTGAAAAAAAATCAGGCTTTTGTTTCATTCAATGCCATATCAAACTGAGGCAATTATTTGAGCCAGAGGAAACAGTAATTACTAAATCCATAGGTTTTTGTCTTTCTATAATAATAAAGATCTCTTTTTTGGCCTAGTATTTTTTTAATGAACTTTTTTCAGTATCATATTATTATTATTGTTGTACTCTGCACTTCCATGTAGTCAGTCTCTTTACCTGATTTCATAAATATTTTGGAACAATTGGCTGTTGTCATAGCAAAGATATTACTACTTGGTGTTGCAAGTTCAAGGAAGATAACAAATAGCAAAAAATACAAACTGTACAGAAAAAAAATCACATCATGTATTATATAGAAATGATACATCAAAACTTTCATTAATTCTAATGAATGCATATCTCCTGACAAAGCAAATACTAAAATTAACAAATGCAAACACTTATATATTCAATTTAGTACATGGACACAGTGAAAATGAAAAAGTTGATCATTTCTGTTCTGTGGGAAATTTTATGCAAAATATTTTGCAATTCTTTATACCCAAAATTTGTTTAATGTTTAATCAAGTTAAAATTATAAAGAAAAGTTCTGGCACTGGACAGGAATTAGGAATAATTTTTATTGTCAAAACAGGGTTTTGATATGCATGTTAATTCATTTTTGCAAAGAATAAAAAATGATTTAATAAATCAATGGATTATCAAGAATTGCTATCTTCCTAAATGCAAATAGCATTTACCAAAATGTAGATTTTGATATTTAGTCTTTCTTGAAACTAACACAATACAATAGTATATGACATGTGACATTGTATCATGTATCATTGTATATAAAATCCCACAGATTTCAGTATGAGATATCAAAATAAAAGATTTTTGTATTGTACTTCAAATGTGGCTACAACAACACCTATATTCTCTATTTGATCTGGTTCAAAACCACTTTTTTATGTATTTACCACAAATTCATGCAATAAAACACACTTTTCTGAATATTATAATATTTGGGGAAATGTGGGTTTTATATCCAATTAAATTTGACAAGTTCATCTAAAAACTTCCTGTTGGAAACAAGGACAACAACAAAGATTGAATAGTGATTCTTACAAAAGTCACACTTTATTTTATACTATTATTCACTCAATAAAAGGACCAAGAGCCACTCAAAGTTGAGGGTTGCTGAATGATGTTATTGTAGGTGCATATGAAGAAGAAGTAAGAAGTGCTTATTATGAAGTTACGTAATGATTAGCTACTTCCATAATTAAATGTGTAATGTATCTTACAGGAACATTTTATAGTACATGAAATAATGGTGGTGAAAAGGAGTACATGAATAAAATAACAAACCAACTGACTTGCAATGCTAGATAACATCTATTAAAACAAAACAAAAGGGAGGTATAAAACAAGATTTTCTTTTGTTAGAAGTAAACTGCATGCACAATGAAGTGTTTTTGAATATATTTGAGTGGGACTTACTTTATTGGTGCGTTTTAATGTAAAACATTCACAGGCATTTTAGCTTCAGCATGGAAAGTTCATGCCACCAGTTCAAAAGAAGAAAACCCAAAAGAGAAAGTTACTTTAGGGTTCACGTCTTTTTATATTCAAGAGCTGCTGCTGATACAAGGTTTATTAATGTCTACTACTACTACTACTACTATGTTTAAGGTCACTACAGTAGGATACATAACAATTGAACAAAAAATTGAAGAGGTGAAATTCACAGTGATTAAGGAAGTGTCCTCTCAGGAGTCTGTTCAGCAAAATAACCATTTTTGGGAAGTATGGAACATCTTCCTTACCGATGTAATAAGAAGGAATCAAAATGAGCCAAACCTGTGTATATGGTATGGTGTGTCCTAGCTGTGATGTTCTGAATTGATGAAACTAAGAAATGTAGCTCATCTGAATATGTGCCATGTGAATAAAAAATTTGAGATACTAGTAACCCCATCTGGTAAGTTTGATTTTCATCACTGCAATCATATTATCTTGAAAAAACAACCAAGTCGCAGATGCATAACAAGTGTTCACAATATTTAAATGCTAAATGATCCCTCAACATTCATATTGTTTATTTTGATCGATTATGTGCTGTGTCCTTGAGAACCACAACTTTGCTGCCTAAAGTCTCTTCATCTGTAAGGAAACTGTACAGCATTTACTGCCATGTAGAAAGATTGATATTCCACACTCTTTTTTTATTATTTGTAGTGAAATTTTCCTGTTTTTTAATATTTTAGCTTTTCGAAAACATCTTTCACTATTCCAATGCACATTCAGATTTTGGCATCACATTTTGTGTCATCTGTTGAAACACTTTCCAGATATATTATCTGGGAATGGCACCTCAGCTGTAAATAAAAGTAATCATGTCTGAGCTTCAAATGTGAAACAGGGTAGGTCTTTTACTGTAAGCATTCAGTGTACAGGCAGTTCAAACATATAAAGAAGTAGCACATATGTATTAGCCAAAAAGCAATCATTTCAGACAAATGAAAGGATTAGTATTCCATGGGAAATGATGATCAAAATGTAAACAAAAAATGACTGTTAGGGTTTTAAATATTAACTATTGATTTTATACTGAAGAAAAACTTATCAAATGTTCTAGTCTTTTTTAATATTATATATATATATATATATATATATATATATACTGCGTTTTTTTTAGGCTGAATGAATTTCTATGCTCAGTATTAATTATTAAAGCTTGCATCTGCTTTATTCTGATTGAGGAAATTAGGAAATCTGTCAAAAACTTTGAACACTCAAAGATTATATTATGTGCATATAAAGCCAAAGAGCCAAAGTGTTGCGTTGAAAACAACAAAGATGAAGATATATGTCAGAATTATTCCTGAAATAATGTTTCTTCCTGTTATCATCAATAGGGATATGTCAGTTCGATTTGCAAGTATCTATCATACATATTTTACTCATTCTGCCTTGAACATGTTGACTCTGCATGAAGCAACAGATGGTAACAATGTGATGCTACTGTGGATTCAGTAGCAGCTAGATTTTATCAGGTAGATTTGCTACACACATCCAACCAGAAATCATAGTTGTTCTCCTCTTACAGTTGTGGCCAATCATGGAGAAAGACTACAGTTTGTCTGCTATTTAATGCATAACTGGGGGAGACGGATCCATGCTTTTTCCAAGGGCATAGTATAGAATGAATGCAGCAGACTTGGTTGGAAATTGAACCTGGTTCACTGATCTCATATAAATATTCTTTTTCCCAAAAAACAATCTTTTCTAAAATTTCTTTTATTATATAAACAAAATTTTGTCCTCTACATAACTACGTAAGCTCTAACTGAAAGAGATCCTATTCTTATATAAAAAAAAGAGACACAATTCAATTTAACAATAACAATTGTCATTACTCTGACAAGATTTTATTAGTTATTCAAGTGGCTCTATTTAATTGGCTGTAATTTTAAAAAGTGGATAAAACCCAACAGAGCTTAATAATTAGTAGCCATTTATTCTGCTAAATTCAAGCTGCAGACATCATGCCCTACTTTCCTTTCATATTATTTATGAAATGTTTATAAAAGATCCTAATAAGAGAAGCCAAGGTTTCTGCACATTGCTTCATGCTTGTGGCAACATCTGTAGTGACAGCTTTCCTTTGATACAAATTTGAAAGCAAGTCTCCTTTCATCTTTCACATATGAAATTATTGATAGTAACTATTAAAGGCAAGTAACTGGTTCCACTGTTAGACAGGGCCATAAGAGCAACAGTTCAAAACCAATAGCTGAATATCTGGAGTTTATTAAACAAACTCATCAGAGAATATTTGCTTGTAAAATAGTGGTGTGTTAGTTTTAAAATTGATCAAAAGTGATTTCTTATACTGAGCTCCCAACTTCTAACGATGATGTCATTCAAGTATTATATAAATATAGTTGATTTTTTTTTAATTATGATTTTTATTGATATCCAAATTTATGTTGTTAAATTAATTTTAATTAATTTTAGCCATTAATACAATTTTGTGTATTTGAGTAAATGATAGGATAAATGTCAAATAGGCAACATTTATCAATCTGACATGTTTCACTTTTATTAAAGGTTCATCAGAGAATGAGATATAGGGGAAAGAGAAACTCTGGTATTTTTTATTTTTATGATGTTTGATTATCATTGATTAAGCAGGATTTGCATGCATTTGACTTGTTAAACTGTGTTAATATAATTTATATGTCAGTGAATGTGGACAGTCTCTTGACAGAGATGCTGGTATTACAGCACCTCTGTCACTTCAGATATCACCTGCAAAAAGGCAGTCCTACATTCACTGCCATATAGGAGATCAGATATTACATAATAGTTTAGTATTCTTTGTTTTTGACAACATCTTATCTCTTAATACTTTACTTCATTTTTGGAAGTTATCTTTCACAATTAATATGTGTCTTCAAATTTGTATGACTTACTCTCTATTGTCCATTTATATATTACCCAGCCACATTCTGTAATCCCACAGTTAATGAATAGTCTTTTCTTCTCACTTTACTAAGAGTTCTTTCAGTTTTCCTTTTGTGGTTATTCTAATAACATAATGCCATCTGCATATGTTATGTTTTTTAAGTTTATATCCTCTAAAAATAAATCCTGATTGCTCTACTTTTTCTCATTGTATAAGTTAAATAAACCCAATAAGAAAATTCATCTTTGTCTTACTAATCTTTCTATTTTTGTCTTAACTTTTAACTCATTCTCCGACTACAAGCAGACTGTTTCCAGCAAAGGTCAAGCAATACTCTAATATCTTTCCCCATATAAATCAAGCTTTCCTTGTATTTCAAGTAGGCTTTTGTATAATCTATGAAGCATAAATGTCTTTTGGTATTTGCTTTCCTTACACTGATAGCAACGTGATCATAAAAATAGCATTTCTTGTTTCAGTGTCTTGAACAAGAATTCTTGCTCTGTTTCTAGTCAATTTTATCTAAAAGATCTATTTATTAGAATCCTAATGATAAGTTGGGCTATGTGGTTTACTAAAATAATTGTCTGCTGAAGTTTGCATTGATTTGTACCTGGCTTTTTAGCTGAAAAGACTTGAGTCAACAGAAATGTGTTTCTATAGAAGGATGCTAAGAATCAAATGAACTGAACATGTGAGGACATGGAAGTTTTAGGAGAAAATGAAAACAGAAAGAGACATGTGAAATTTCTAGGGCATATAATGAGTAAAGAAGACCTGGAGAATTTGACACTCATGGGACATATCAAAGATAAGAGTGACAGAGGAAAGCAGCAGAACAGGAATTAGTAGACATAGAAAAAAGACAAAACTTACTAAGAGCAACAAAAGATAGGAAGTTGTGGAGAGACATGGCTCATAAAAGAAGAAAATGAAGATAAACCAAGAGAGTTCTTCCAGTATTTAGATGCTATGAATTTCAGTAATCTTTTCAATCCCCTAATCATCTGAGGCTGAGAATATCTGTATTACAACCCCACCCTCTCCTGTTGCTTCATTTCTAAGGTCACTTCCTGTATTAAGTTTAGATATTAATACTACAGCTTCTCCTACATTCTTATTTATGATCTGATTTTCTCTTTTGTTATTGTTGAACAGTTTTCCAATCTACTTATTTCCCTTTTGTAAACTTTTCTTTTTCTGTTGTGAATATTTAGATTTTAGACTTTATGCATCCTTTCAAAGACCCTGCTTCTGCCAGGGCATTTCTTACATTTTTTTTATGCATGGCATGTTTGTTCCATTGTGTTTCAATCTCCACATGTTTCTTTGTTGAGCCATTCATCTTTTTCTTGCATTTTTTCTTCTATTCTGCCACTCTTTTGCATTACCTGATGTTTTCCATTAGCTCAAGCTTCTTTTTTCTTGTCTTTCTGGCATTTGAAGGACCTCTAGTGCTTCTACTAAGAAGGTGAATTACTGATATCTTTCAAGCATTTATATTTTTCCCTAATTATATTGCCATATATTTGTCCATTAAATCAACTCATTCTGGAGTAAACTGTATTGT
>CAHIKZ030002945.1:82500-160076 GCA_903632075.3 Acanthosepion pharaonis
ATATATATATATATATACACACATAATTATCCTATATATATATATATATATATATATATAGATACACCTAGTGAGCCAGACAAACCTACCTAGGTTTCACCTAAATGGATCGTCAGGGAAAGTTTGGCTAACGAGGCAAAGAGAAACACATATTTATAGGTGATAGCTAAAATCATACCACGTCTTTTGTTAGTTAGTTGTTACTCGTATCGGGGTTTTTTCTTTGGGCTTCAGACCTGCATCTGTGCGATTTTTTTGTCGGCAGAAGTTCATGTTTGTAGCTCTTTCTTTTTTAAAACCTTTTTTTCCCTCGAGATTGATTTGATTAGCAAATCAAAAATTCTAGGGTTTTTCGAAACAAGTCTAGTTATCTATATATATATATATATATATATATATATACACACATACATTATTATCCTATATATATATATATATATGCACATGGTTTATATATAAATATATATATATATATATTATTATGCCATAGAATATATATATATATATATATATATATATATATATATATATATACATGAAAATGGCAATATCAAGATGAAATTATGGAAACTGACCGTGAGAAACACAATGATGCGCAACAAGTTTTTGATCAATTAGTAAACTTCTGGACCTTTTCAGGTGATGTTGTATGATCCAGACAGCTATTGTTTTCCCATGGAATTATTCACTGGTTAGTAATCTTCAATTCGGCTGTGGAAAATGTCGCTTGGCAGTTAGCATTAAGAAATTTTATGAAAAAATATTTATTTTCACTTCAAAATAATATTTAAACTTCATTCGTTTCTCTTTAATTTGTGTGAGCATCATTGAATAAAAGGAATGGCTAAATGCCCTGGTGATGGGAAATATGTAAGATATGTGTTGTTGCATCACCCAGGTGAAAAAAATTTTGCGTCATTTACTGCAGCCAATATTACTTTTAAATGAAAGGATATATCCTCTTCTTTCAGAAAATACCTTGTTTCATGAGGTTAAGATCAAAGGTTTCCTTGATATTTGTTTAGGTGATGATAAAACAGTCATTTTTAAAAATTTAACCCTATAAAGTATGAAAATCTATTTATTAAGAGAAAATAACCTGTGACGAAATGACTTTTGCCATTTTTGTGATGGTTTTTACTTGGGATATAAAAATTTACTATAGCATATTTGAATTTACTTTATTAAAGTTCAGTAGGGCTATAGGAAACCTCAAACAGCAGTGATAGATACATATATACAAATATATATAAACATATATATATATATAATTATCCCACACATATATACATATAATATATATATATATATATATATATAATCCCATATAATGAGTGTTCCAATAACTTGCACCAATTTTTAATGTGAATTAAATTATGTAAGCATCTAATGATTAAATTATTTAATTCACATTAAAAATTTGTATATTTCAATTGATGATTAGTCCTTTCTTCCCAGTTTCCTTGAATACCATGTTTAGGAGTTTCTACTCAAGAGGTAAAACAATTGTACTCACGAATAATAAATTCTTGTAAGACATTTTGTTCTGTTAGTATTACCTCCCTGTATATGTCAAATAAATCTGGTGAGAAGATGTAACCTTGTTTTATGTCCCTTTCTGTTATTGCATACATATTTATTTCCCATACTAATATATTCTATTATTTTTTCATTCTAATAACTTTCTTTCCTTTCTGTTCAAATAGATCACTATTTACCGTTACAGAAAATGAAGTAGAAAAAAAATTTAGTGCTGCTTATTATAACAATTACAATTCAGCCCCTTTTCCTTAGCTTGGATGGTGATGGTAAGGGATCATTGTGTAAAACTTTTTTATTACACATTGAAAAGTATGGTAATGAATAAAAATTTCCTTAGAGCCACAAAAGACAGGAAGTTGTGGAGAGCCATGAAGGAACATAGAATATAAACATAGAAAGCAGAACAGTTGAATGGAAAGATAGAAACCTTTCAGAGTTTGCAAAAATAAAAACAAACTGAGTAAGTTAATTTTTAATGGCATCATAATTAATTTTCAATTCATGATAAAAAGAGCTTAAATCTCGAAGAATTATAAATCTGATTTTCCATTTTATGTACATCAACTGCAGAAATAAACCTCATGAGACCAACCCATCAAGAGACAGACATGTAAGGACAAACTTACTGATCAATTTATTGTGATTGAATTGAAACGAAATCAATTCTAAACATTGTACACATCAAACAAATACAATAAAGCTAAGTTTATTAACTCATTACACATTTTACAGAACAGTAAATGATCAGTTTATCATTTGTGTAATAAAATTTAAACTCGGGAGAATTATTTAAGAACTTGAGTAAGACCATCAGTTTTTTAATAAAACAAATCTCTCTTTATTTTTTTTTTTTTTTCCACATAAAGATATCATTAACCAAGGACTTTCATATGCTACTTTTAGGTACCATGTCCCTTCACAATATGAGCAGTCATGGCACTCCATGAATTCCTATCCCTAATAATAATTATCCTATATATTGTTTATCTCCTTACTATACCACTATGTTCATGTTCTGACATCCGTTTACACAGTTTCCCCCCTACCCCTTGTGTCATCAAGCTCCTTTTCCTTATTTCATATCCTCGAAATTTCAACTATCTCTTTCTGATTCTAAATATTCATTCCCATTTTTGTTAAAACTTCTTCATTGCTCACGTTTTATGTACATGGTATGCTTAATATTCTTCTGTAGAACCACATCTATATTGTCTAAAGTCTTCTCTTCATCTGTGAAGAAATTCTACTGTATTCACTGCCATATAGGAGAATTGATATTATATAATAGCTGAGCACTTTCATCTTTCTAGATTAGCAATGAGAGCTTTTGCAAGAAAATCATACAAATAACATGGCCAGAAACAATAAAAATTCATGCTTCATACAACTGGTTACAAGTTGTCTCTTGTAATTATTCTAATTCAATATAGTAATAAAGTTTTAATTCTTTTAAAGCCAGTTATGCTTATCTTCCATTAGCATTATTATGGCCTTATATTTTAATGATATATTATAATGCTTGACTATTAGTCAGAAATAAAAAAAAACCTTCAATTAATTTGCTCATGTGAAGTAGTTAAATGTTATGAACCATTAAGGAAATAATTTATTCCCTTCCAAAATTTGTACCAGCAGTATGCTAAATAATCATGTTAATGAGGATTTCATATCCAATCCAATTTATTCTGCATTACTGTAAATAAAGTCAGTCACTAATGATATAAATGCAAAACTGTTCATAACAATAATTATATTTAAATAGAAGCATATTTAATTCTGATAGATATGAAACAATTTAGCATTCAAATAACAAAATATACTATATGCAAAGTTTCAACAAATGAAAATCCAATTTACATCTTAAATCATTTATTCATATTGTTAGTTTTTAAGATAACCAATTCACAATACACATTGTTGTCAGCATTCAAACTCATACATCAGGTAAATCACTTATAATATTTTGTATGTAATTTGCATATATGAAATACAATTTGTGTGTATATATATATATATATATATATATATATATAGAGAGAGAGAGAGAGACAGAGAGAGAGAGAGAGATACTACATTCTGATCTTAGGCAGAAATACTAAAGATGGCAGGTTAATTTGAGGCCGAGTGCATAGAAACATTTCTCTCAGGCAGAAGCGCCAGTCCATATGGAGATAAACATTATTATTATGGGTATTAAGCCAGTTCAAAATCTATTTTTTAAATAAATAAGGTAATATCAAGAAAAAAAACATAACAGCTGAATTTCTTAAAAACTTTACAGTTGCCTGATCAAGAAAAGGTTTTCAAACAAGGTATCTTTTTTCTTCTGTATGAACTGAAATTACAAAAGAATAACTCTGAAATCCTAATTAGTCTAAGAATTATGAATACCTGAACAAATACATTCATTAGACTTTAATATTTTTATATTGTTCTTGTTATTTGAGTTGTTGCTGTTGCCATATCAGGAATTGTTAGTTCATTGAAAATCAGTAAAGTTCAATAAATAGCAATTAATGTTGCCTTTCATATACCCAGTTCTATGATGAAAAGAATAAATGAAATATAAATAAAACATTCTACCTGTGCCTCTCTCTCTCTTATATATATATAAGCACCTTATGTGTTAGTATATGCAAGATCATGGCTCTCTACAGTTTCCTCAACTTTGTTGCCCTCAACAATATGTTTTCTTTCATGACCTTTCTTTTTCTTTGTGATACATGGTCATTCATTCATGAAAACTTGTCAAGCAGGTTATTCAAAACTTTACTCTGATTCGCTTGTTTTTTAATGTAACTTGTGAGCGTTAAATTCTCCAAGCTTTCTTTTCTCTTACATGCCAAACATTTCATCTTATTGTTATCAGTATAGTAATTTCTTCATACTTCCTCTTTTCCTTCTCTGTTGCACATTCACCAATGGAATGAACCACATATTGGTTCCTTCAAGTCTTTCCATCATTTGCAATAAAATTATTCAACATCTACTGCCATACAAGCATTCCATTGCAGTCCAGCAACCTTTCCTTCACTTCTATTTTTAATCTTTTTGTACTTCACAATTTCTAAAAAGTATCATTTGCTATTCCACTGCATCTTTGAATTTATTTATCATACTTTCAATTAATTGTATTTCCAGAAATATTTCTATTTGACATCCCCAAAGTATAACTTACAGCTTGGTTTTCCCTTTTTGCTTACCACCATACATTGTCTTAGTATTAATGGTCAGCAGTCCTTCACCTGACAATAATACAACATTTTATACATTGACAGTGAGATTTATATATATATATATATATATATATATATATATATATGGAGAGAGAGAGAGGATGAAATAATATTTTATGAGTATTAAGTCATGTTTAAAAATTACTGTAAAACAAACTGAAGATTTAAGCAAACGCTTCTTTAATTACAATTCAACCCAGAGGAAATCCGATACATCATTTATATTTGCAGTAACATAAAAATTTAATAGTAAACTTTTGCACTATTAGAATCAAAGCACAGCAGAACAATTATCATAATCCTTATCTTACTTGGTGCTCAATATGTATGGTCATGTGCCCGACTAAGCTAATTAAATGTCTGTATTTTTTCATTTCCTTAATGGTAACATATTATACAAAAGCTACTGATAATCTCTGGAAAAATTCTTCTGCTTAATAACAAGACTAACCTTATATGTTTCACAATTTGAACAGTCACCTGTCTTTGTACATAGGTCTCAGTTTTAATGAAAATAAATTGATTTAATATGGATGTTGACTTTACAGTCTGATTGTTTGTGAAAATCATTCTCTCTAATTCAAAATCAGTTAAAAAATAACTGTTGCAAAATTATTGTACTTATTTTTTTAACCCAAAAACATTTTATGTGCTTTTTTTCTCTTTGGACATTTAAGTCATTATTGCAAGCAGACTTTCTAATTTATAAAAATAAAAAAATGCCAACTCTTTGAAAAACCTTTGTAGCACTTTCTTTGGAATCTAGCAAAAGACCAAACAATTCTCAACAATTTACTCAATGAAATTACTGAGAATTTCTGTCTTTAAAGAGGATGTATCTACCAGATTATATATTAGTCTTAATTAATGTGGGAATTTTGGGTGTTAAAAATATAAAGACTTGTATCAAATTGATTCTATCTGGTATATCTAATATTACAAATTACCACTTCTTATGTACCATTTCCCCTCAGGATGTAGGCAATCATGGTTCTCTACAACTTCCTGACCGTTGTAATTGTAGCTCTTCATAAACTTTGTCTTTCTGTTATTTCTCCTAAGCTCTGTTCTGCCATTCATTTAGTCAAGTTTACTAAGTATGTTATGTGTTGTTTTTCTCTGTTCTTTTTGCCCTCTTATGTCCTGTGAGTATGAGATTTTCCAAGTTTTCCTTCCTCATAATGTGCCCCAGAAACCTCAACTGTCTCTTCCTGATGTTAAGTATAAGTTTCCTTTTTGTTTCCATTTTCTCTAAAACTTGTCATTGTTCACATGTTCACCCTATTGCATCCTCAGCTTCCTTCTGTAGAACCACATTTCTGTTGCTTCATTCCTCTTCTTCATCTTTGAAGAGATCATTGAGCACTCACTACCATACAGGAGGACAGATATCACATAACAGTTCAACACTCTTTTCTTTGTTTATCACAAAGTTTTTCTGTTTCTTAGTATTCTGTTTAATTTATAAAAGAAAAAATGGGAAATATGATATCAAGTAAAAAAAAAAAACATCACCCCCAGTCTTTTGGTTGTGCATAATTGTAACTCAATATAGTAATAAAATAAAGTGTATCATTGACATTATTAATATACTATTATTATTATTGTATTACTGAAGTTTCTGTTCCAGAAAGAGTAAAAAAAAAAAAGAAAAAAAAAAAAAAAGAAAAACAAGTAGTGACATTATACATGGGAAAAAGTGAAAATAACTTGGATTTGTCCAAGTAAGTTAATAATGTTATTTTAGCATCCGGATAGATCACCCAATCCAGACAACACATCTAATGGAGCACACAAGTAATATGAAGTTGAGTTAAATAAATGAAAAAATAAAAGGACCTTGCCAGAGAGCTGAGAAAGCTGTGAAATATAAAGACCAAGATTATGCCTATAAATGAAGGCTCATTTGAAGCCATGCCAAAATCAATAGAATTGGGATCAGGTGAGTTATAAATTGAAAGAAGTGTTGAGACTATACAGACCAATTTATAGCTGGTGTCTATGAGTAAACTGAGAAGAGTGCTTGAGATCTGAGGAAATGCAGTTTTCAACTATGAACTACCAGACATCTGAGTTAATCATGCAAATATGATTTCTCTTTTGTCAGTTCTACTACAAATGTATTAATGGCCATCACTAAATTTGTCTATCAAGCTTTAGATAAGAATAGTGAAGCTCTGGCTGTGGCTCTTAATATCTCAAAGGCATTCAACAAAGTTTGATACACTGGCCTTCTCTACAAGCTGAAGTGCTATGGTGTCAGGGTACAAATATTTGGCTTAATACAATCGTTTCTAACAAATCATGGAATGAAGGGCAAGTTGAATGGGTATGCTTCTAGATCATTTCATACAGACAGTTCTAAACTTGGACCTACACAGGTTGACTTTCCCAGTGTCATCAGTTTCAAACTAGGTATTATGAAGACTACCTAACTATTTACTTCTGTCTTAGTAGCAAGTTTGTCAGATCCAACACAGTAAAAATGGCAATTACTCTTGAAAAGGAACATCAATCAATGGTTAACTGGAGCAAGAAATGGTTTGTAAATTTTAATACTTCCAAGAAATAACTGCTTCCATTTAAACATAAACTCATGGAAAGCAATACTTTGTGTCTTCTTGGGCTCATGTTTTCCATTGACGTGATATGTGGAGCAACTACATTGAATCTATTGCTAAGACAGTTGTTTCACTGAGTCATGGCAGAAAATTTTTCTCATCATAATTCATCCTGCACATTTTTAGATCTACCATTCATTTATACATTGAACACTGCTGTTATATCTGGTCTGGTACTCCTGCTGTATATCTCGAGATTCTTGACAAAATCCAAAGTAGAGTCTGTAATGTAATCAGTTTTGATCTGATATCTCAATTTCAATCACTTTCTTCCCAACATGATTTGGTTTGGCTTCCCTATGCCTTTTCTACAAATATTTTTGTAACAAATGTTCTGATGAGCTTTTTTCCCCTAAGTACCTTGATTACATGAATTTAAGCATACTACTAGATTGGCAACTAGGTCTCACCATTTTTCTGTTGAACTAGCTAGATGCAACTGTCACTTCTGTTCTAACTGGTTTTCTTTCCACTTTGCACCTGTGGAATTCCCTTCCAATACCTTGCTTCCCTGCCACCTAAAATCTTCAAAAATGAATGCAATGTCAATCACCAACTTCTGTCTTCCTAAACCTTGTTCCTTTATTGTCCTTTTCCTCAATTCTAATTCTCGTTCACTCCCTGTAATCCCCTGCATGCTAGTGACATTATCATTTTGCTTGTGGTGAAATGATTAAAAAATGCATGGATAACAAAAACAGGAAGCAAAAACAGAAATTAAACCACTTGATGGTCATTTCAAGTGACAGACAAAAGGAATTTCAGATGAGAGAGAAACTGAAACCCTATTAATTGTTGTCAAGAAAAATTCTATAAAAACCAACAATATAAAGCAGGACACAGCAAAATAGTAAATGTCATCTCCATGGAAATACAAAAGAAACTTTTAATAATACAATTGACAGATACCAGAAATTAGCCCCTTAATTTTCACTGTTTCCTTTTGTGGTGATGGGCATTAATGGACTATATAATGAACCTATAATTAATGCTAGATTTGTATGAACCTATAACCTATTTGTACAAACTGGATTTTTAGAAGCTTATATTTAATACTGATCTTCTTTAAAAGCTTAGAAGTATTAGGTTGAATCATAAATTTCTGTTTTGGTTTATCAATTTATTCTTCAAAATATTACAACTGGTTTTCAAAAATAGAAATTACTTATGATTCAGTCTAATTATAACAGATTTTTATTTCTATTTTTCAAATTATTATCAGATTTTAGGGTGGGCATTAATTGGTTAATACAGAAGACATATAAAAATAGATAAATCCACAAGGAAAGAAGTCAGATTTAACTAGGCAAATCTGTGCCATTTGCACAAACCAGAAACTGCCTTCAATGACAACTAAAAATATATGAGAAAAACTGTAAATCACACATTATTGAAAAAATACTAAGGAAAATTGCTATTAATTGATTTCCAGTAAAAATCACCAGTTTGTAATGAAACCATAATAAAATAAAATGATAGATTTCTTATAACTGATGATATAAAAACAATAATCATAATAACAATTATGATGAATATAATTACTAATGATAATAAAATTTTGATCAAAAATAAAAAAAACAATGTGTTTAACAATGAAGTTGCATATCAAGTGAGTTTTAAATAATTTCTACAGCATAGATTTAAGATTTATTGGCCATGAATTACTGATATTTGAGAAACAAAATATAACAGAAATTTTAACCAGCTGACAGGACAAAAATTCACAGCAGTAAAAAGAATATATACTCAAACAAGTAAAATCCATTTACTGCAATTGTAAACTATTCATCATGAAAACAATCTCACAGCCAGGTTTCATGTCCAAATTTTTGGTTCTTTTAAATATAAAAAGCATTTCTCCCAATAGTAAAATCTCTGAATGATTTGTAAAGACAACCTTGAAAGTATTTAACCTAAAGCTATCTATCACTCAGATTCTGGACAACACTTTTAGTAAATACTGTGGAAACATTGGATATGTCTCTTTAATGGTATGTTTTTTTTTATTGCTGTTTGCATAAAGAATTTTCTAAAAAATTAACAGCAGACTTGAATGATGAATCACCTGCTTTCAGATAATTTGCAGAATCATTAGAAATTACTCAATAATACATTCTAGTATTTTTTTTATTGCACATCACATAAACTAATCAATAAAGAAAACATTTTTTGACTGCTATCAAGTTGAACAGTAAGATTAAATTGAAATAATGAAACTAAAAGTCTTTTCTGCTTGTTGAAAGTTGTTGATTTTAAAAATTATTTCCGTATACATTTATATGTGTCCATACAAAAATGACCATACTTTTATTACTTGTTAATTTTACATTTTTGTTTTGTAGATTTTGTTCAAAAGATGCAAATTTTCAATAAAAAATTATGAAAGTCACGAAACAGAGCCCACATGTGATTTCTTAAATTCTTTATTGGAAATCCAAAAGAAGACATACACATTAAATGTCACGGAAGGGGAAGTAAAATTACCAGGCACAAGTGAGAAAAAGTGATGTTTTATCTAATTCTATAGAGAAATGACTGGTGAGTTATGTCCCTTGAACATACTGCCATTTTCTTAAGAGGAAAAAGATGTTATTTTATAAACTAATTGTAAGCTGTTTCTAAAATGGACTTTTAAAAGTTAGGAACAACTGGAATCAAATAATTAATAAAGAAATTTAAGAATTAAAAGATTCAGTCAGATAAAAAAAATGATCCTATTTAACTAGCAACAAATGGATTTTTGTTACTGCTGTTCAACAATACAAGACCCAAGAGCCACACAAGGTAGAGGATTAATGAATGAGATTGTTGAAAGTAGACACTGACTAACCCTAGATTTGAATTAGTTAATATTGTAGTGATTGGAAAAAGCATCTTCTTGGCATCTTCTCAAAAATCACAGTTCTTGTGAAGAAGCTGTTGGAAGGGAATGAGGATTATTCAACCCTGTATACATGGCATGGAAGGTTTTTAGATGTAAGAATCTGAATTAGTAGAACTAAAGAATATAGTTCTTCAGAACATTTTCCATAAAAATCACAAGAGTAGCGAGAGACTTGCAGTGTTTTATCTGTTGGAAATGGGTTAAAAATGCTGCAACAGATGTAAAATTAGAGAAATTTTCAGATTATCATCTGCCATATTGGTTATCTATCAGCAAATGAGGATTATTTCTTTATACTTAACCCAGTGGTCCCACATATCACTAACAAGGTTTTGAAATTATCAATTCTCCTTCAAAAACGATTATATCTGATTCTTTACTTTCAGTAAATTATCTGATGTGCTCTATATTTCAATGATTGTGGCACTCAAATGGAGAAAATAAATTTGCTGTACAGATTCAGATTGTCAAACGCACACATTTCTCATTATATTAACAACAGAAATATATTGTCAATGCTGACTTGGTTGTATCCATATCTGATGTAATTTAACATTGTTACACTATCCTAATAAGATTTATGAAACTAAAAAGATGCTGAATCTCCAAATTGAAATTGATCTCAAAATTAGATAATTCAGCAAGCCATTATAATAAAATCTAAGAAAGCCTTCTTTTAATGCAGGCATAATTTTCAGTGAGAACATTTTGTAGGAAATGTTCAAATGTAGCATTGTGCCTTGAACCAGCATCTACTTGAGTTTTAGATGCTGCTTCACAGGTTATTTGCTGGATGCAAAAAAAAGTGATATGATCAAAAAGTGACCCCACTGTCAAAAACTTTAAAATGACAAAAACAGTTGAAGGAATTATTCTAATTTACTCATGTGCTCCAACACTGAGACAGGGTGACTGTTACTAGATTAGAAGATGGGCTTCTTGCCTCATAGTGTTGACCAAAGTGGATTGATGTGAGCAGGTGAAATAGTTCCACTTTTATGGAGCTTTAACTCCTCCCTCTAACCAGGTTAATTTGGAAAGTCATAAAACACAGCTCCCAGTCCACTTACATCCCAAATCAAAATATTGGGGTTTAGGCTGGTCAGAGATAGATACAAGTGTCACTTCCAAGTGCTTTGAACTTTCATGCTCAGTTAAAGAATCATTGTTCCACTCCAAGTGAGTTTTATGGATTTCAAATATTTTGCCCTTAATAAAATTATCAAATTATGTTTTCTTTTTTTCTTCAATCTATAAACAATTTCCTATAAAATTCATGAGTAGGTTCTTAAGAGAAAAACATAAGATATTCATTAGCAATTTCTTTTGTAAAATGTGAAAAAATTTTAAAATTAAATTTATGTGTGACATATATTTGCTTTCATCAGCATTTCAGATTTTTTTTTATTTAGCATTTCATATATTAATCAGTTCACAAGCTCTTCAAAGCACTACTATTTTAAACACAAAGATAGACTTTCAAGGTTAAGAGAAATTCACTGGCACTAAGTTTACAATACAAATGCAATAAAAACTACACACTACCTCCTGAGTAAAGAAAGTGTCAGGTTAATGAAAGAAAAACATTCATTTGAAAGTGAAATGAATTTTGAAACATTATCAGAACTTGAGTCCCCTTTGCATTATTGAAGCACATATCTGTAGAATACCCTAATAAAGGAAAGGAAACTACTGTGTCTTGTTCAGAATGGGTAATCAGAAAAGGGATTCCATGCAATAAGATAGAAGACTGAAAAGATATTCAGTTCAGCTCAAGGCAAAAAATTTCAAATTAGAGCAGCATAGCAATGCGAGTTACTTTTGAAAGGTCAATGCTACAGAATTTTGAATTTCATTACTTGCAATATTTTAAAATCAGATAGGCTAACTGGGGCTACTGAAGAAAATAATTTTTGTTTGTTTAACAGCATATAAACTTTTTATGGGTCATTTAATGCCAAAATTTAATTTCCTTGGGAGCATTAGTAATTTCATTTAAAAAATGTATTTCTGGTAATTTTTTTTTTTACTATGAAAATGTATTGCTGGTATTTTTACTATAAAAATGTATTTTTATAACTTCATAGTGTTTTCATCCCAAGTAAATAAATCAAAAATTGTGTAATGCTAGGCATTCAAATGTAGCCCACAAAGTATAGCATCTTCACCATATTGATTATCGTGACAAAATAGTCAGAAGAAAGTTCCTTCTTTATCCAGTCAACACACTGTAAAGAAAACAAAATGGCTGAGATAGTGGACTGACAATCAGAGTTTTAATATACTGTTCACTTTTTAAGTCCTCATTTTCCCAGTTTTTAAATAACGAATGAGTATGGGTCTGGAGGTTTTTGCCTGGGAATCAAACTTCAACCTCTCAACAATAATATGCTTAAATTTCATAGTTGTGTTGTCATATCCTACTGTAGCAACAGAGAATGACAGATTAAATTAACACCGAGTCTACTGCAGTTGAGGTACATTGAAAAAGATTGGCGCTTAAGGAGAAATAATATTTTTTAATAGTACTAAAGGTTGAGCAGCTTCATAGCAAATTCGATTTCCTCAAGTAAAACCTACTGATCCTACTAAGATAATGAAACTACAAAATGAGAAGTTAACTAAATACTAATTTTCTATAATAAAAGATTCTTGAATAATTAAAAGCACGTTTAGTTAAGAATACAGGTGTCTAAACAAAAAAAAAATATTGTTGGTTTCCAACCAGAATAGGAATAACTGCAAAACACTTGCCCCTCCCCAATTTAACAAAACTTGCTCTCATGTGTCAACTCCAATTATTAGTTTGTGAACTTTTTGCCTTGTTATTGTTGTTTTGCCTTATTACTGTTAATTTACTTTGCATATATTGTTTGCTTGCTTTATTTTAATTTTTGCCCTGTTCTTTTCTTTTGTTTTTCTTGTTATTGCAAACTTTGTCAATTATATTTGTTGGACAGTTCTGTCATTTATTTTACATTTAATCATGGCCACTAACTCTACAAATGCAAACACTCACAGATGAAGTAATGATGCTACATATTAATCTATAAATATATTAGTGCATTTTAAGTATATACTACACTGTACTAGAATCTGAAAAGCCCACTTGAGAATTAACTTTTTAAAAATCCTTGTCACTAAATTTAGAGGAAATATTTTATGGCATCTAGCTAGTTTCTTTAACATCAAGGGAAGTATAATTTGTTTTCTTCTTTTAAACATCAATTAGAAATGTTGTAAAGACAAAGTATTTTTGTATTTTTTCTTCATTCCTATTCTGAAGGCATCTTAATAAAATATTGCAAAATCATGATGACAAAGCAAAGACTAACAGAGTTTCTTCTTTTATGTGCTGTGTCCCTTCAGGACATAGTCAATCGTGGCCCTCCAAATCTTCCTGTCCCTTGTAGTTCTTAAGCTCTATCTGTTATTTCTATGAAACCCAGTTCTATGATCCATTTACTCAAGCTAATCAAATATGTTATGCACTGCTTTCCTCTGTACCTCTTTCCCTCAATCTGTCCCATGAGTATCAGATTTTTTAAGCCATCCTTCCTCAATACATGCCCCATTGCCTTTTCCTGATGTTAAGTATAAGTTTCCATTTTCTCTAAAACCTTGTCACACTTTTGGTTTATGGTATCTTCAGAATTATTCTGTAGAACCACATATCTGATGCTTCATACCAACTTCTGATGAATAGTCGGCACTGCCAAGGATCTAATAAATGAATCATCTAAGAACTTGCCAAGTAGGATCAACTATAAATTAATATTTTCAAGTTTGCCTTTATAAGGGTGGAAAAAGCTCATTCAGAAGTGATATGTCTCTGCAATAGTGTAGTTAGGTAGGGATGTGTGATAGAAGGTTTTTGGAGTTGTTCCTGTAGCTTTGGTTTCCCCATATAGTAGGCAGTGAAAAGGGTAGTAAATAATAAGTGATTGCTAAAAGCAACTTCACAAGAATGCAAAAAAAAAGGATGTGTTTAATGTTCACTTAAAAAAATTAATTTCTATACATACAAAATGCAAACATTTGCATAAATGCACTTTTAAAACATGACAAATTCAAATTATTACATAATGATTGTAATCACTGAAAAAACAACGCAAACTAATAGATTCTCTTTAAACAAAAATGTCAAAGATATTTAAAATAAGTCATATAAAACAATTTCAAAATAATTGCATCTCATAGAAACAATGTGTCTCAAATTTCTCTCATTGAAATTTTAACCTATATATCCAATTCTTTTCTGCAAAAAAACAATAAATTTTTAGAAATGTAGAAATATCTCACTTTAAAAGTACTATGAAATATGGACAGAATAAATTATTAATAAAAATTATAACAGTTCTGAGAATTAAGAAATGCCATAAAATGAATATAAATAACTCTGGATGATTTCAAATGTTGCTAGTAAGTGGCTCAAATAAATAGCATAAAAACGTTGAATTCTTTTGGAACAAAAAATATCGATATTTTGTCGATCATTACAGACTTTTTTTTTTCTTATATTTCATTTTTCATATTAATTTTATATCTATAAATTTATGGTAAAATTTCTATCAACAACTGTATCAAATAAACAAAAAGTAATATAAAATTATAATGTAATATAATTTGGAGAAAGCAAGCTAACAGATTGATAAATCTCGATGTGATTTGTTGGGATTAGTACTATTCTGAACTAATTTTAATTAATAATGTTACTGGAACCAAGATATCTTCCATTTACTACCATAAAAATCTTTTGATTTCAATTTGTGGTCAGAAAATATTTAATACAATATCAATCAACTCTCTGTCAATGGTTTTCAAATCCAGAATGTTATTATTTCATAGTAGATATGACAATTCTGTTGAGCATTAGATTATTATCTTTGATTCCTTATGCCCTCACATCACCACAGTTTATACTGATTATTGAGATAAGACACTTAAGCTAATTATATATATATATATATATATAAGCAAATATATGGATATAGATCTGACAGCATGAAGAAAAATATACTGAAAAAACAAACAAAAATCCTAATATGCGATTATTAAACATTAAAACAGCATAATCGCATATTAGGATTTTTGTTTGTTTTTTCAGTATATTTTTCTTCATTATATATATATATATATATATATATAATGTGTATCAAAAATAAATAATTTCCTTACAGCAAAACATGGACAAAAGTCCATATAAACATATGTCCACAAATCCTTTGTTTTTGAGTTATTAAGTTTAAAGTTTATGGTAGACAGTTAAATGTACAATCCAAGATACAATCCAAAAATACTTTTACAAGCTTTGGTGATGTGCTCCTCACACATTCCTATATATTTACATACATGCACCATATCTGATGGCATATAACTTGATTGCTATACATTACCAAGGATTTCAGTTCATGTTATATATGTATTATGGAGCTTGGCAAGGTACAATAGTCTAGAGTATCAAAGTAAATATGAGGCAATCAGATACTTCCCTTCTGTATATAAGATCCAAAAGATTTGTTCTGAGAAAAAAAGAAGTCGTTATATGCAAAGAAATGTAGTATGCATGAATATATTTCATCAACATGTAGGAAACAGCATTTCTCTTCAACAAATATGACAAAATAAGACCAACAAAGAGTTTATTTTAGTCTTCTTACTAATTCTTCAGGTTTCCTTTTAAGAATATTTCTCATTCTTGTGAGAATGAAAATAGTCCAATGGAATTGGTTCAAGTATTATCAACCATTCTCTCATCATTATCAGGGTCCAAAGTTCAATCAAGTTCATTGTTTTACATCAAGTTGATTAATCTTTCAAATCAATTTTTCTAAAATCATATAGTTAAACTATCAGAGTGATGTCCTGTACCAATGTTAATGTTTTTAAAACTTGGAATTTCAAATTACCACATCCAGCCCATTACATTATCAATGTATACCAGGTAATATATACCTGTTATTTATAAAATGTAATGTATATCTGTTTATCATAAAAGAATTTAAAACTTATCGATAACTATTATACTTTGTTTAATCTAGGATTCAATCTTTTAATAATGAAAGCTTCACTTCTTTCTACAGTCAATATTATACATGATGATTATTTATTTATATATATATACTTATGTTATTAGGGATGTTATGATTGATCATGATATGTTTATATATATATATATATATATATATATATATATATAGAAACGTGCAACACTCTGGGCCAATGTGTGTCTGTGAGTGAGAGAGAGACTAAATAATCTTTAAACATCTATAGAGTTGCACAAGAATAGAAGAAATCAATAGCATCCATCCACAGAAACCACATGTAGATTAAAAAAAGGTGACAGTCTCAGAATTTTTTATCATATACTTCTACTCCTCCAAACTATTAACCAACATATATTTGGGACACTTCAAGACTGTTTTTATATGACCAGGTCATCCAAAATGAGTTAAAATAAGCCTTTAGTCAAGAAAATGTTGCTTAAGATTATATAATTGTCAATGATCAATAATCATGGATTATTAAACATTTCTTAAAGAACAAGATATAACATTTTTTTCTCTATTTAAACATGTCTTACTATATGCAATTTGATCAGAATAATATTTTTTTGAATCAACAATCATTTAAACTGGTATATTGTCAATCTTCTATGTGAGATGATTATTGATATAATGGATTCTCTTCTTATTGGTTAGGTATCTAACAATAAAGAGGGACAGAAAAAAATAGCAACACCAGAATCAAACACAAGTGGAGCCAAACACTGGATTACAAATGCAGCTGAGACACCAAAAACATGATTGTATGTCAATCATGTTATATGGTCAACACAGCATGATACCAGTCTATCTCTTGCCAGAAAATGTGTCTGCCTTCATTGAGCCTAAAACTTTAGTGGTTGGCTAGCAAAAGGAGTCATTTGCATAGCTAACACAGCTCAGCACATCATCCCAATTATTTCATGAGGAAGATGGTAAGCACTTTATTCATAATCAGAAATCTTGGGGTTCACACTGGCTGTGTTCTGGCAGGGAAGCTATTTGCTTTCTTTCTACAGAGACAGCACACTAAATGTCATCTCTTTGACTGACAGGAGTGAGTAACCATTATCAGTAGTGGTAAACACCTCTGTCTGCATTTTATTTCTGACACAATATTTTTCAGAATTCCAAAGTTTTTCTTCTTCCACGGACACTTCATAATTTCTGGATGGAACAAAGAGAACCATTTGTGATTGAAAATTTGTTGCTTGCTATTGACTGATTTT
Organism: Acanthosepion pharaonis; assembly: GCA_903632075.3. NCBI lineage: Eukaryota > Metazoa > Mollusca > Cephalopoda > Sepiida > Sepiidae > Acanthosepion > Acanthosepion pharaonis. The sequence continues at coordinate 100,057 of CAHIKZ030002945.1, forward strand.
AAAAACAAATGGTACATAAAATGTAAACAAATATCAACAGTGATGAACCAGTTTTTCAAACATTTTTTTTTTTACTGTATTTCTCCTTTCTATCATTTGTCCAATGTTCTTACTATTCAGACATTTAGACTCAGAATCACCTCAGTTTTAGCACATCACATAGTTCACACCTTTATTTTTATTATTATTTCCTAAAAGTCAGTCACCATACTTTTTTTCTATGTGCTATGAGCAATTATCTCTTTCCACAACTTCCTATCCTTTGTTACTCTTAGTAAGGTCTGTTTTTTCATGTTTTACCATGCATTTAGACAATCTTGTTAAGTAGGTTACTCACTATTTCTCTCTGTCCTCCTTATTTTTAAAATTCCCTGTGACTGTCAAATTTTCCATGCCTTCTTTCCACATTATATGTCCTAGAAATTTCAACTATCTCTTTCTGGTTCTAAATATAAGCATTATTTTCACTTCCATTATCCTTAAAACTTTCTCATCAATCATGTTCAGACCATGGTATTTGCACCATCCTTCTTCATCTGTGAGGAGATTGTTCAGCATTCAGTGCCATTTTTGAGACTGATATTGCATAACAGTTCAGAATTCTTTTCTTTTTTCCTAACAAAATTGTACTGCTTCTTAATACTTTGCTTAGCTTTTGGAAGGAAATTTCCATCCTCTGTTCAAACACTTCTCAGATATTTTACATTTTTGTACTTGATTTTGACATCTCTCATTCCCAGTGTGCATCCTGAGATGTTTCTCTTGCTCCTAACAATAATGCATTATTTCTTTTTACAATTCTTCTCTCTTTTTTTTTACTACCTTCTCCCTGCAGTTTCCTTGTCTGCTATAAACACAGTGCTATCTTCCAATCCTATGTTGCTAAGACTGTGTCCACCAATAATAAATGATGGTAGGACTTCTAGTTCTCTCAGGATTAGTTCTGTATTATATTTTCTCAAATAAATCAATCTTTTCTAACAGTTTGAACAGTTCTTGTGTTGTACCTTATCAAATGCTTTTTCATAATATGTAGAATATAAGTATATGTGATTCTGCATTTGTATTACTCTTTCAGATATCATTCTGAGCATAAATATTGCAGTACTTGTTCCAGTATCTTTATATATCCATCATCTTGAAATTTTTGAAAGAAATTTTCACATAAATATCGCTTGGTTGGGTTGGTTGGCTGATTTTGTTTAGCAGCATATCAACGTCTATAGGTTATTTAATGCCAAATTCTAAATATTTTGAAAACTATTTTATGGCTTCAACTAAACATATTTTGAATGCAATTGTATGCCTTCAACTACAGATAAAATGTATTGTTGGCTATTATGATCAGACTTATTATGATGAACAATTAATCCACTGAAGGTGCTGTTTCATAAAACTTAATACCTCACTAAGTTTATGAATTATTAAGTCTCAACCATATCTAGCAGAGGACTGAACTCACTACCCATGCTTTTTAAATATAGTCTACCAACCACTGCACAATAAACATGAAGATTCTGTCTAGTCTGAGATTATTATTCCTAACCCATCCTCCTCCTCCTCCTCTTTATCTCAGCTTCTTTTTCTTCTTTTTTCACTTCCTTTTGTTTGTATTCTTTACTTTCTTCTCCCTTATTGTCATGAGAATAAGATGCAAGTAAGTTTATCTCTGTCTTACATGACATTATTGAAGAATGTAAATGCAAAAAGAGATACCAGCTACTCATTTGTATAATGCACATGAATCAATTATAGACAGAGTGCTTCGGAAATGTTGGAATCAGACACATACTGAACACAATTTGTGCAGATATATTTTTCTTTAAAAACTGCCTCTGAAACAAGGACATGGATTGCAATAGACATTACAGATCTATGGAAAGATTCACTCAATAGGAACTTACATGAATCAGGCACACGATTGAATGACTTTCTGAAGCTTTCATTGCTTGTATTGAGTAATTTGATGGTATTATCAAGTGCTCGGTTTTCCTTCTCAGTTTTGCAAATTTTGGCATCCAGCTCATCACCAAATCTCTGCAGTTCTTCCTTTTCCTGAGCAGCCTAAAATAAAGCATTGCAGTTTTCTTTAAAACAAACACAATCAAGAGAATAAAAGAAATACATATTAGAAATAGCTGGAAGGGGAGAGAGAGAGAATGCAAGAGATATTTCTACATTATTTTTACCATTCTTCATATTACAGTTAGAGGTTTTCAGAATGAAAGAAGTCTTTCCGAGTTGATAAAAGTAAAAATTACAAATACAGAGTAAGTTTAATTAGCCATAATTTCAGATAAAATTATTGGAGGATATTTTGTTTGTTAGGGGAAAGTATTACATATTTTCTATGTCTTCTTTTTTTTCTTCTTTTTAAAGCAGCCACTTGAATCCGAGGATTCCAATCTACTCAGGCAGCTAGCTAACCCGCATTGCTGACTTCTACTCAGGCACATTTGTGTTTTTTCAACACTCATAGTGCCCACCTATGATTTAAACTGCAACTATACTGAGCAAACCTTAGTTAGTTTCTATAAGAGTGTGTGTGACCAGCAGACTGAGAAAGGCTAGCATGTTCAAACTCTCAGCTACAATGACTTGCAACTTCATGATAGCACAACCACCAGTGGCTCCCAAGGGTTCCATCTACCCAATTTACCTCACAAGGCTTGGGTCAACCAGTGTGATATGGTTTTCATGCACTTTCTAAAGCTGGGATTGCCTACTCCAGACCGATAAGACCAAGAAGTCACTTTCCTGAAAAATCAACCTGGTGAGACTTGAACACAGGTCTCATGGTCAGAAAGCAAACGTTCTAACCACTCAGGCACTTCTATGTAGTTTTCAATAATATCATAAGGATATGAAAAATACCTGTCTTAGTTTTATGATGACATTTTGATGAGTATTTTAGAAATATATAATCAAGGAAAAATGACATTAGCACAGAATAAAACAGTATTAATGGATTGAATACAACAAAGAGATTAATCATAAATACATTTTGTAATAAATGTCTGTCTGTTTGTCACAAATCCACCAGTATTTAATATACTTAATCTAAGTCTCTAATGCAAAATATTAGCTTGTAAAGTTGTGTTCATAAGGGATTCTGTATGTTTCTTTAAATTTATGAAATGCTTGAGATATGGTCGCTTTCAATGAGCCTTACTATTCTGAAAATTCTTGGATAGCTGGTGGTCATGTTCTTCTCTACTTCACATTTTAAAGCATCAGAATTTAAAACTTTTAATTTTCCATTTCTGGACTTTACTTCAAGGAAGGAGTCACCACCTTTGAAATGCTTCAACCAGTTTGGGATAGTATGCTCTGATAGTGTTCCTTTTCCTTTCACTCCTTGAATTCTGTAAGCAACTTCAGTAGCTTGAAAATAATGTCTAAAAAATGCTGTAATCTCAATATTTGTATCCACTGTTATAATACTTGAAACAAAAAGTGCTGCTGAGTAGTATTGATATATATATATATATATATATATATATATATATATATATATATATATATATATATATATGCTAATAATAATACAGTCAAGTTATATATTGTCTTTAGATATGTACATGAAATAAACTTTGGAGTAAAGGTCTGTAAAAAACATGTTTTAAACTTTTCATGTATCTTGATATCTAATAATAATATATTGGAGTCATAGAAACTTTTCAGATATGTATATGAAATAAGCTTTGGGGTAAAGGTCTGTAAATAAAGATAAAAATGATTCAAAAAGATACCAAAACTGGATATTTCTATTTTGAAACAAAATTCTTTAGTCAACAATCTAATTCATTCATTAACATTTTTATAAGACAGACCAAGATTTGAGGAATATGCTACTTTTTAAATGCCAAAACCATTCAGAATTTATTTTGTTCTAATATCTGTGAATTCTTGGAAGAGATAGCAATGTGTTTTCTTCTTGCTTTCTCCATATATTTGAATTCAGGGTAGTCTTTTTCCCTATATTAACTGCTACACAAGACTTGATGGTGCAGACTGTCTGGTTATTTAAACCAGAGCTAAGGGCAAGAAGAGATGAACTCATATCTTTCTCAAAGGCATTAGTGTGAAAATGAATGTAATACACTTGTTCATAATTTGAACTCATCTCACTGATTGCCCTTTCGATATTGATAACTGTGACACACTCTACACATCATAATGATTATACTAAAAGTGTTTCACTTTTATTACTCCAAACATTTCAGGGCTGTTTTCTTTTCTTGTGAAATATTTAAGCAAGCTGCACTGAAAATATACAGTATATTTTGCTTATTTTAAAATCTAAAATTATGCGATTATATAAGAGAGATATTGCTATGATGCTATTTTTCAAGTCCTTTTTGCCATGTGGTACAGAGCTGTTTTTTTATAAAATGTTTTTATCCTGTAGAATGAGTGTCAATGATTAAATGTAAATGACAGAACTGTCCAACAAACAGAATTGACAAGGTTTGTAATAAGCAATAACAAGAAAAAGAAAAGAAAAGGGCAAAAATAATATAAAGCAACCAAACAATATATGCTAAGCAAAGCAACAGTAATATGGCAAAATGTTCATACACAAGAACAAGTTTGGATAAACAAATGTAAGGTTCTGACTTCAAGACAAGACAGACCAGGACTGGGTGATATGAAACCGAGAATTGACCTGTTTTATTGGCTAGGAAGAAATCCAGTCATGCATTTGTGTGCATTTCCCTATAAATTGTGAAGGAGAAAATGTTTTGCAGTCATTCCTAGTGTAGATTGGAACCAACATACACAAATAACAATAATTGAATGTTGTAAGGAATTCCATCAGAAGAGACATACATTTTCCTAAACTGACATTTCCCACACATTCCATAAACCTTGAACAACCAGTATTCCAAATTTTTCTCAAGGTCCAAATAAAAAAAAATGCACTAGATTTGATAGTGGGCTGTTGATGACTCAAAACATTTATTGGCTAGGCAGTTTTCAGTTCCATACTTGTGTGTAGTTTAAATATTGAGTATATTAGTGATATCTGAAAAAATGACAGTGTGGCCAAACTCCAACAGTTCATCTGTCTGAAATAACCATTGCTATTTCTGCTGAATGTTGACAAGATTAAGCAAAGGCTGTCCTCTGATTGCTTTATGATAATATTTTACCCACGGATATTATACTGCCATTCTGAGGCTGACTTTAGTACACAAACATACTGCCAAATTTAACATTTTGCAACAGGACTTTTTATCAGATTCTCTACTCTCATTGAATGAAAACCCATTTTGACAGTCCAGGTTAACCTGAAAGATATGCATTGTTTTAGCTTTCTTTCATAAGTAGAAGGAAAAAATTCATCAAATTCTCAGTTTCCTCATTCTCATCACATGAACACACTAATGCAGACTATTTGAGCCAAACAAGATGCAGTTCTTGTAAAATTTCAAAGTTTTTGTTTGTTTGATTAATCTGTTTAAATGAATAGTTTCTAGCAAAACAAACAAGCAATGACTTTAGTGAAAAAGCATCTGGGAGATATTTTATTTGCATCTTTTAACAGCTGTTCTGTCTAAATTCAGAAAGTATAATTAAGTGCCAAAATTTTTCAAAGGAACAATTGAAATCTGTGTCTATTCCAGCTGCAAAAGAGTTTTGTTTGGTAAAAGGACATTCACAACCATAGTGAAAGGTCTTCAATGAAGACCAGATAAACAAATTTGTTTCTAAACTGGTGATTCTTTTGGACTTTGTCAATAAATTTATGTACATCTTTTTGCTAAAGTGTAAAGGAAGTTATGAAAATTTTTAAGTAATTCATATATAATGATATTCTACAATTTTATGGTTTTATTAATGAAAATTATCTTAAAGAAACCAAATTAAATAATGATGACTTAACACTGATTGAACAAGAATTAAAGAATGGGAACTGTTTTGCCATTATTTCTTGCATAAAACACTTTGCTATAAAACATAAAACAAGTTGATTTCTGTTGAAGACACAATCTTTCTTCTCATTCTAGTCCTGTTGTTATTTATTTCACTATTTAAGAAAATAAAAAACAGGGATAGCAATTCAAATATGTATACCCACTAAAAATAATGCTAATAGTAATAAGAAATAATGCCAGATAAAAGAATCCATTGAGAAATTACACATATTCATGCAAAAATACTACCTAGACACATACTGCATACACACTCACACATGTCACATACACACTACATATGTACATGTATATGCTAGTAGCATGCATTTGATGAAAAGTCATCTAACAACTTCAGAAAGATAAATCAACTGCCAGCTTGATCTGTTCTTAAATTTCTTTTGTTTTATTCTTTTTTTTTTCTTTTGTCTTCTGTTTCTTTCACTTTAACCTCACTTCCTATTCTTCTTCTTGTCCTTCTGGCATCAATGACATGGCACAACACACCTAGTCGACAGGATGTGTAGTTGTTACACTTTGTAACAGAAGTGTAAGAATAGTTTTCTTCCTCAAAATAGAATGAACATTTTTCAAAGTCTGGTGAACAAACTTTGCAAAAAAATGTTTCACATAAGAGAATAAAAAGAATTATCATCCTTCAATGTTGCATGATGATGAATGTAGTGGTTTTTGTTAGAGTGTTAGAATTAGTAATATTTACCTGAATACAAAACATAACTGATTTGTAACTATTTCTTCATTTAAAGCCACCTCATGATAATATCAAATAAGAAAGTTAATTGGAATTATTTAACAAATGATAGGTAATAAAGATTTCCGACTCCCTACTATTAGAGAAGCTGGACAAACATAAACACTGTCCCTTTAAATGTCTCCCATTTCTTTTACTACTGCTTGGTAATATTCTGTCAGCATTGTAACACATTATTTAATGTTGTCCAGATTGATCATATCTATTATCACCATAATAACGAAATATTGCATGACATAATGAGAACAGGTTACTAATTCATTGTTTTTTATTTCTTTGGTTTTGTGTTAGCTTTCTTTTAATATTTTACTTTTAATGATTTCAAACACAAAATTCTAGTTTCCCCTCATCATCAATTTAAATTGTTGAGTTGCTTGTTGCTAAATAGAAAATTTGATTGTTAAATATCATGTGACAGTCTAATAGTTTCTATATGAATATATGGAATCAGGTGTTATTATCTACATTATTTACAGTTGGACTAATGTTCTCATTTTTGTTGTTAATAATGCAACATTTTGCCTGTTGTACTTTCTGACCTACTTCAGGTGTCTGTCAATCCAGCTAATTTTCTGAGAATTTAGAACCAAACTATTTATTTATTCTACAGGGCTAAAGTGATCTTATTCCCCTGTTCTTGTCTTGGGATATCTTGATCTGTTCCTTTTTAGTACTTTTCAGTTATTGTTAGTACTTTTTGATTGCAATACCACCATGTTTCCCAATCAGTGCTTTAATCATCAAGGCTACTCTCTCAGTGACAATAGTCTAGAGATGTAAAGCATTATCCTCTGGGGCAATAGCAATTATTTCTTATTCAAAATAAATTTTACTTTCCTCCATGGTACCTAAACTTTATAAATTTATGCACAGTAGTAGATTGGTAGCAAGGTCTCATCATTTTATAGTTGAAATGGCTACATATAACTAAATTCTATGCTTTTTGCACATTTTAATTGTGGAACTCACTTCCAACTTCTTGCTTTCCAGTCAAGCTTGATCTTCAAAAATTTAAATGCAATGTCAATCATTATCTTCTATCTTTTAAATTCCTGTTCTTTTATTGCTTTCCCTCCTTAATAATGTTTTCTTTTTTCTTATATTCTTTCACACTTCCTAACCCACCTGTGTTTTAGTGGCTTGCTTGGGGTGAAATGATTAAAAAAAATTTACAGATTTGCTTCCATTGAATTCAATGTATGTTGTAAAGTGAGGTCAAATATTCTTGATAAATCAAGACCAAATGAATATTACAAACACAAAAAGAAAAATTATCTCCTCAATAGATTAGGTGAAAGCATTAAGAACTGTGTATTGAGAGTTTTTATTGCCCAGGAAAAATCCTATATTTGATGACATAACCACCATTATTAACATTTATAGGTTAGATACCAATAGTGATATTCTACAGTACCTGGATAAGACAGTTTACCAGATATCTCAAACCTGGGAGATATTTTTCAAGCTGTTTGGGTGGGTGGGGTATAAGTAAGATCTTTTATTCTGTCATATACTAAAACTCATTTCCAAAATGTGTACTAGGAACTCAAGTCTCAGAAGTACTTTTTTTCAACCAGTAATAAAAGTATGACATATATCTTCCATTTTCTTTACATATCCTCTTTTCCATATTGTCAAAAAATTTAACATATATCCATTGTAAGATGCTTAGCATTACAAATTTCAGTTGGCTTAAGATTGGGGAAAAACAAATTTTAAAAATTGCAGTTAAAACTACTTCAAGAAATTTGCTGTTATCTTGTCACTTGTTTGCTTGATTGGGTTTCTTCCTTTTATAAATTATTAAATATCTGGACCAGAAAATCATTTTGTCATCTCAAGTGTAATTGTTGCATTCTAGAACTGTTTGCTGTGGCAAGTTATTTACGAGTCTTCCTCCAAGTACTAAAAAGTTAAAATCTTATTTATACTTTTGTTAGAAATGGCAGAGCAGGATGCAATTATGAAACCTGTTGTTTTTTGTTTTTTTGTTTTTTTATAATCAAGTCACAAAGTACAAATATGTCCGAAAATATGTTTCTTTTGTATCTTGATGGGAATGCCCAAATATTTTTTATAGAAAAATTCATCTAAAAATAAATTTCCATATATACTTGAGTATAGTGTGAGTTCTTGTGAACAGATTTTATGCAAAAAATAGACGGTTGTACTATACATGGGTAATTTTTTGAGCAGGTTAAAAATCATGCCATTTTGGTAACCACTTGCACTACAGGTAATTTTTTCTGAACAAGTTAAAATTCATGCAAAAAAATTCAGAGATCACACAAGACATGAAGTCAGATTATACACAAGTATATATAGTAGCACTCAGCAAATTCTTTTCATACACATATTTTTGCTATAATGACCTGAATTGGCTGACTACAATTTATCTGATAAAGTTATGCAATTACTTCTTTTAGTTAGTCTAACTTTCTTACTATTATAAACACACACACACACACATATATATATATATATATATATATATATATATATATATATATGTGTGTGTGTGTGTCTGTTCATAATATATATAACTGTTATCAGTGGAGAAAGTTGGATTGGTGTGTTGAATTCAAATCCCAGCTGATGCCATTGCATTCACACAAATATCCTTAATTAATCTATCTTTTCTCTCCCCAGCTGGGGGTTAATAGCAACACACATTAAGCATTTAAAATTTATTTAGCAGCTAGGAATTCAAAACAGGTAGGACAGAAACTACAGTAGGAATATCTGGCATGGTGAGGCTGTGGCACTATATTCCACAGGGTTAGCATATATAATTCAATATTAACATATTAGAATTTACATATCTTCAACAATTTGGAGAAAAATCTTAAGTAATTTCTGCATTAATTTAATCCTTTTCAGAAACAGTAATTTATTTTTGTTATTTCACAATGGCTGGTGCATGTTGACATTTTGCTGCATTTAATTTTAAAGAAAAAAGTTAAAAATTTAAGGAAAAATTAAATCAATTACTATAAGTTATTATCCTTATTAATTTTTGATTGGAAATATATCTTGATATTAAGCTTTCTTTTTCAGAATTATCTTTAATGAAGTTTTTTCATTTAAAATTATTTTCTAACTAAAATAAAAAAACAATGAATTGCCCAAAATAATTTTTGCAATCCAGCTGAAGTCATGAGTCATCAGACAATCTTCTAAAATTGCTCAGACAAAATACTTCAATTTTTCAAGTAGAATTTGGTCCGTCTTCTTTATAAAACAACAGTATTATTCAGATGTTAATGTAAAGACCATTTTCTTAGTCAAATTTCATTCTAAAATTTCTAATGAAGCATTTGATTCCAATTATCCAAACTTATAAATATATGGAAATTTAGTGTACACAAGATTCTTTGAATAGTTTCCATCCACTACAAGTTCTCATCTGCCAAAAAGGATTTTTTTTTTTTTTATATAACAGGTACATACTGGTCAAAAGGAATATTAAAGGCATGACCGAAAACTGTAGTCATCAAATTCATGTCATTATGGCAATTTTGTTACAACATGATAACAATCACTGTTCTATGACAAAAGGTAAATTATTTCCTTTTTTTTCTGAGGTTCTATTCAGTGTCAGCAGGATGTATATCTGAGATTTCCAGTTAAAACACTTCATGGTGAAATCCAAATGTTTCCTTCTTAGGTGAGATACTGTTGCTAATAAACTATCAAGGCATAAAGTTCTTATCCAATTTTTTTATTTACAAGACAGAACTCATGTCAAGAGACTTTGATTTTTAATACAGACCACAATATAGGACATCTAAATAAAGATAAAATTTTACTATGCTTACTGTCTGGTTTTGTTTATTTATACCTTTGTTTATAACTTACTCTTCTACCAGATGATGTTGGAGAAATTTTCTCTAATCTGTAAAAGAAATGATTTCAAACTGTTTCCTTTTAAATTAGATTGGCTTACTGAACAGAGGCAAATAATTAGAAGTGAAACCATTTCTGCTTCTTTAGATAAAATAAAATTAGTCTAAATTTTTTGTTGTTAGAAACTTTCTGTAAAAACAAAATAAAATGCTCTGAAGAACATTTGAAACTAATGTAAATCCAAGTAATTTAAAATCTTATATGTAACTATCTAAAGCAATATTTGAGGTCATCATGATTTAAATGCATTTATGTTAGAAATGAATGAAAAGGATATGTCTTGCAAGAAATTGCTACAAGTAATAAGTTTCAAAAATTAAATCAATTCTTAAAGTTTATTAGATGTGCAAGTCATAGTTAAATCATATTTCTGTCTTGTAAAATAATCAGTGAATATTTATATGCAAAGCTTATGAATATTTTAATTTACTAGAGAAACCAATAAGGAAAATATTTAAATGATTTCAAGTATTTTTAGTACTATTACATATTTTTCTCACAAATATGGATGGAAAAATATAAGATTCATATTTAAAATGCCTGCTGTTTAATCTAGGTTTCATTTCTACAAAAAATGATTCTTATATTCAACTGGTTTTCTTTAAATATATTTTCCTTCAATAATAGCACAGGTGCTTTATGATAGATCAAAAATATTTTTGAAGATGACTAACAGTGGATGACTGGAATTTCAGTTATTGCAGATATATAGCTCAGATGTGAATGACAAATGTTCATAAGTTGCAAGTATAATTCAATGAAAATAATGAAACTTTCCATTTTAGGATGATTGATAGAAAATCAGTTCTGTCTGTGAGTGAGGCCATCAACTTGGCAATACCTCCTCCAACCAATGAGGGCCCAGAAAATATTGTTGTTCTTCTTCTCTGTATTGTGTCCCTTCAGAACACAGGCAATCATGACTTTCAAAAAATTTTTGTCCTTTGTAGCTCTTAATAAATTTCATTATTTTGTCATCTCTCCTAAAACTTTCTCTGTCATCAATTTTGCCAAACTCTGTCCCTCTTGCTTTCAATCTGTCCTGTGACTATCAAATCTTTCTTCATTATCTAGCCCAGAAATTCCAAATGTCTCTTTCTGATGTAAAGTACAAGTGTCTTTTTTGCTTCCATTTTCTCTAAAACTTTGTCTTTGCTCACATGTTCAATTCATGGTATTCTCAGCATCCTTCTTTAGAACCACATTTCTGTTACTTTAAATCTCTTCTTCATCTCTGGGGAGATTGTCTAGCATTCAGGGCTATATAGAAGTACTGATATTGCATAACAATTCAGCACTCTTTTCTTTCTAACAACATTTTTCTGTTTCTTAATACTTTGCTTAGCTTTTGAAATGCATTTTCAATTATCTCAATGCACCTTTGAATTTCAGTGTCACACTTTCAGTCCTCTGTTAAAATACTTCATAGAAATTTAAATTGTTGTACTTGTTTGAATTTGGTATCTCCAATTTGTAATTTGCCTGTTAGGCTGTTCCATTTGCTAACAAACATGCATTCAGTCTTCTTGCAATTGGTATTTAGTCCTTTCTTCTCACATTTCTTCAATACCTGTTATAGAAATTCTTGTAGTATCCTTTTGGTGTCTGTTATCAACACTGTGTCATCTGGATATATTACATTGATAAGATTGTGAGGGCCAATAATGAATCCTGGTAGGACTTCTAATTCTTTCAGAATTGCTACACTATATAGGTTGAATAAGTTTGAAGAGAAGACATATCCTTGTCTTAGATCCCTGTCTATTTATGTATATTTACTTAGGTACCTCCACGAGATCGATAAAAAAAGAGCATAGCATGATGAAAAAGACGCCAAACTTGACGAAAACAAAATTTTATCGTCTAAATGTTTGTTATTATTAAGAGGAAAGGTCAAAGTATTTTGGGGGTATTTTTTTCCATTTTTTAATCGTTCCTAGCACGTCCGAAATTTTCGTTAAAAATCTAGTTTTTTTTGAGTCAGCAAAATTGACCATTGTTTTTCCATTAAAAAAAAAACTGGAAATCTGACTTTGAAATTTTTTTAAATATCAATTATCATTTTTTCAAAACTTATTTTAAGAAAATCAGAAATTATAATGTTTATTTAAAATATTTTGAACCAAACTTAACTTAGCTTAGCTTTTGTGCCAAAAAGATGTAATTTGAAAATAAAACAAAGCAGGTCATAAACTTTCGCGTCACTTGACATGTGATGAATGACATATTGACGGATTCCGTGAGGCTAATTTGTTCTACGGAAGGAGAAAAGTGAAATAATTTACATTTACGTGAACAAATTATTTACCCCGTTATTTTTAACGAAAACTTTCAACGGTCTAATTTTTTTTTTTTTTTTGTACTTAGCTTTCACCTTTACGTTTATGATGCTTTATGGGAAATATATTGTAAAGAAATTAAAATAAAACTGTTAAGAGTGACATTAAATTTCATATTTCTTAAGAAAGGTATCTAATTAATTTATAGGTACCTTTCTTATGAAATTTTATCAGAATTGTACATAAAATACTATAATTTTATGTACATTTATTACATTCTATTGTTATTTGTATTTGCATTCATTTTATTATTAATTTTGATATTTCATTTATGGAAAAATGTCGTAACTGAGATTAATATAAAAAATAAGATCATATAAATTTCATAAGATGATACTGATACTTGTAGGTACCCTTCTCAGTTGAAATTGAAAAATCAAATTAACTTCTCCACACGTGTTTCGCAAAAGTAAAGGCCTTAACAGCGGAGAACAATGCTTAACTCAAATAACGCAACTTAATTATATTCTGGTTGGTCTTCCGTATTTTATAATTACAGCTCGATTATAAGCACAAAATTACATTTCTTAATTACTGGGTATCTTCTGATTAGTCAAAATGATACAATTTACAACGCTAAAAAAAAAGATCTATCTCATAAGGACACTTATGAAAGCCGATCTTTGCTTTTAACTAATTTTTAATATTTTAACAACTTAAATGTAAAATCTATCATAATTAATGAAATAACAAATAATTGTATTAAAAATTCATTTTTCATCGAAAAATTTTTTTTTGCTTTCAGAAAATATTGTCCATATTCATAAAAACAACTAAAAGCAAATAAAAGCATTTGAAATTAAATAATATCTTTGTTTTATTGAGTTTTGTATGTTACAATTCAGAGCTGATTTTCAGGTACTGCGTATCCAATTAAAAACAAAAAAAACATGATTTGCATTCCTCAAAGCCCTGTGCTTTTAATTATTGTAATCACTAAAACCGATGCGATCGAATTTCTAGCGTTTTCATAAAATTAGTTATGGGGGCGTAATAAATATTTTAAAAAAAATATTTCTACCATGACTTTCATAAAAAAAAACATATTTATAATAATTTCGATCATCTGTGAATAGTTTCTGAAAGTTTCATTAACATCCGATAATTATTTCTATTTTTGCACGATTTTTCAAATTAATGTGTGTCATACCAAAAAAACGTGCTAAAAATTGTCTGTTATTTACTAGTTCCACTGATACAAATAGAAAAAAGGTTTTTTTAATCAAAATTTAGAATGTTCTAAAAAGAAGGAAAATTTTTTAAAAATAATTAAAAAAACTTTGGTCTTTCCTCTTAATAATAACATAAGCATTTAGACAATAAAATTTAGTTTTCGGCAAGTTTGGCATCTTTTTCATCAAGCTATGCTCTTTTTTTAGCGATTTCGTGGAGGTACCTATATTTACTGAATTCATTTTTTATCCATATGCAGGTAGTTTACTGCCAGTATAAGTTCTGGATTATTTTCATATCCTTCCCAAATATGTCAAGGTTACTTAGCAGTTCTAACAGTTCTTTGTGATGTACTTTATCAAACCCTTTTGCATAATCTATAAAATACAGATGCACAACCTTCTGCATTTGTATTGCTCTTTCTGATATCATTCTGAGCATAAATATTGCATTCATGTTTCAGTGTCTTTAACAAACCCACACTGTTCTTGTCTTATTTTCAGTCTGATTTTGCAGGTAAGTTTTATTATATGCCTCATTTGGCTGATTGTCCAATGGAGTTAATATTCTACCACAATGTATAACATTTTCCAAAACTTTACTCCTCCAAAATAAGGGAAACCCAGAAGATCTTCACTTTACTAGAATATTAGTTTATTCATTTTCTCATGATTTCAAGTGGATTTTTAAAATTTGGATTTGCTGCTTTTTCCTTAAGTGTTTAAACTAATAATAAAGCTTATTTTTCATTTTATGGCAGTTTCTCAATGTTTTTCAACTGACTTGAAGTAGAATAACTACATTGAATCAATAGCTGCCACTATTGCAAGGAAATTTTGTTCACTGCATTGTGCCAGAAGGTATTTCTCATTAGAGTCCATCTTACACATCTACAAATCTACCATTCATCCTTGCATTAAATACTGTTGCCATATCTGGTCTGGTATCCCTGCTGTTCATCTCAGTGTTCTTGACAAGATCCAAAGAAAGATCTGCAATGTAATTGGTTCTGAATTGGTTTCTCAACTTCATACACTTTCTCACAGATGTGATGTGGCTTCCCTATGTCTTTTCTACAAATATCTTCATGGCTATTGAGCTGATAAGCTTTTTTCCCTGTTGTCCCAACTACATGAATGTAAGCATGCTACTAGATTGGCATCTAGCTCCAACCCATTTCCTGTTGAAATACTTAAATGTTATTACACTTCATACATTGTTCTTAAAACTCACATACAACACAGCTTGAAATAATTATCTAAATGAAAAAATGGTTTTAGACAAAGCTTGAATATTCAGTGGTTCAGTAACTTTTTTTTATCATGTGTGACTATATATTTTAGAATATTTAATGTTATAAACTGCTGCTTCTACTCGAACAGTTTCTTTTCTTGCACTTCCCAATATTGGAACTCCCTTATTTGCTTCCCTGGTAACTACAATCTTCAAAAATTTAAATGCAATGTCACTCTCCATCTTCTGTTGCCTTGACCCCTGTCCTTTTTTATCTTTCCTCAATCCCCCCTACACCCACTCTTTTCTCTCACTTCCACTCTCTATAACCCCTGTGTGCTAGTGGCACTCCTGCCCTTCTTGGGGTGAAATGCTTAAAAAAAAAAAAAAAAAAAAAAAAGGAGAAAGTTAGTAATTATCTTTAGTTGATATTATTGATATTCTAATACTAATGTCTTTATGACTACATTTTTATCAAACTTTTAGAGTTCATGCATTTTCTAAGGATAGCTGGGTAAAATGAGTACTTGATAATTATCAGTTTTTTTAGTCGCCAGTTCTGTTGTCATCACAAATACTTTGATGTTTTTTGTATGTTGCTTATAACAACTTCATGTTACCTTCTATATAGAATATAACTACAAATCTTATTGTATTTTTTGTACTTTACCAATTCACTCTCTCTTCTGTCACAAATGTTAATCTCCATATTTAACATTTATGAACATTTGTAGGCATGATTCATTAATAACAGGAAGGATTGAAATTGGAGTCAACTGGCTTCAGGGCAGAACGATAAAGCCATCTCTTTGATAATCCATCTTGGAAGTGTAAATTTTGTGAAAACCATATAGTATTGATAAGTTCTTTTTACTCTCATTGAGAGTTGGTTCTTTCTTATTAAATACAATCAGGATTTGTCATTCCCTAAATGTGGCAGTAACTTAAATTTGGAGTCAATTAGTGAAACATCTAATAAAACAAATTGTCTTAGGTGACCTTCTCTTATTTCAATAGGTTTTTAAATAATGTAAAAAACAAGCTCTGATAAAGCAAATGATTTAAAAGTAAAGCTAAAAATTTTAAAAATCCACTTCTGTGTAGAGACTTGAAAGCATGAGAATATTCTAGTAAAGTGAAGATCTTCTGGGTTTTCCTATTTTGATAATCATCTTTGATAAGAACAATCTATGAATCTTATAAATCCTTGAGTTACTAGGGATTGATTTCTCTGCTTTGCCTTTTAAAGCATCATAATCAACAAATGATAGTTATCCCACTCTGAGCTTTCTTTCAAGAGAAAAGTCACTAAATTTCAATTTATGACATTTGTCATTCTCTTCAAATGTTCAAAAAAGTCACCCTGAAAAATCACTTTAATTATTTTGGCATTTCTAAATTCACACTGAGTCTTCAAAGATTCCTAAAACTCAATTTTTTTCATCCTATTATGACATGGAAATTATATAAAGCTATGAAAACCTTTCCAAGTGTTATTCTTATAACCATTATAAACATTCATTATATTCTTGTGTAAATATCCTAACTATCCTAACAGTAAATACGATGTAACAAAGTAGGAGAAACATTTATGTCCAGCTGTAAGACTAAATTGTAAATAAGTGAACAAAAAAGCTTTCATAAAAATGAAAAAAATTAGTCTCTCTTAGATAGAATGAAAAAACATCAGAAAAAATGATTTTATGAAAAACAATAGAGAGGGAGAGCTACTTAAAAAAAAACAAAAAAATTGTTTTATCAGAAACAACAGAAATGGCTTCAAATTACAGCTGAAAAAGAAGAAGAAAATTTTTTAAGACTTGTTGAAAAGCTCGTGATTTTCTTGAGAGGCATAACCAGAAACATCAGTAAGTTTTTATTATGAAATTTTAGTCATAAATATCTGTTTGTGAACTTATCTGATTGTACATTTTTGGTTAAATTCATGTGAATACATATAACAAGAAATTCTAATTAAGTATGTTGGAATAAAAGCATTTATCTTATACATATTGGTTGTATTTGAACAACAATTAGTCATTTATGTAGTTTTGGTTAAAAACCAACAAAATATATTTTTTTATTTTTTTCTTCTGTTTACACCATTTTCCTGGTTTCTGTCAGTTTGAATATAAATTATCCTATAACTTCTGTGCCTTTTTTGGGCCTCATAAGCCATTATCAAATAATTTCTATGAGTTAATCCATGTCTGCAAGTTTGCATTACATTTCAAGTGGTTTTCCAACATCACATCTTCATATGTCAATTTCATATCATGCTGCTTTTCCATTTTTTTTTTTTTTAAGTATTACACCTTCAGACATTTGTTTGTGATGTATTTTTTTAAGTTATGAAATATGTTTAATATGTTTGTTAATTAGCTGAATGAGGTTATACTGATGTTGTTTTTTATACTATGATTTCTAATATATATAGATAGATAGATAGATAGATAGATAGATAGATAGATAGATAGATATAACTACTTCTGTATGATTTATAAGTATTTATCAGGCTTCTGCTGTTTTGTTGACAGAAGATTTAATGGAGCATTTATTAGATAAGTGAGTAGTTAAACTGTTGAGATAATTTAGTAATTGGGTATCCAATACAAGTGTTGCTTAAATTTTTATTATTATTACAGTAGTCCACTGCTATAACATGGGCCTTGTGGTCCAAGATGGCTGACCCACACTGCAAGTGAATTGGGGAAGTTTGGGTGATAATAGGAAATTGAACACTTACCTGATTTTGGGGCCTATTTCCCTATTTCGTGATATATACTATAGATAATGGCTTGAAAAGAACCTCAAGAAATTATCCTAATTTATGCCAATGGGTAATTTGCTTTTTAAGCCCCACACTAAGTATCTAATTAAAATTTCCAAAACAGTTATTTTTTATTTTAAATCTACATGCCTAGTTAAAAAATATCAAAGAAATTTTTTTATAAAATCTACCATTTTGGAGTTATCGGCAGTAAAAGTTCAGACTCATTCCTGTCATTGCCAGCTAGAGCACAGCAGCTATTATTGGCATTGTTTGCATCAGTGCATGTACAATAATCAAGACAAGTGAATGTCTATTCTCAGCAAATATATGAAAACAATGCGAGTAATGGCTGCCACAACATGAATGAGTTCAAACTTTTATTGTTGATAACTCCAAAAAAGTAGGTTTTATCAAAATTTCTTTGTTATTTTCGAATTAAGCATGTAAATTTATACATAAATATCACTATTGAAGAAATTTTTATTAGATACTTAGTACGGAGCTTAAAAAGCAAATTAACCAAAATTTCAACTTATTTCAGTGTTTTACAGCAGATTTTTTATACAATAAATTTTAACTGTCCTCAAAAGTACTTCCTCTTGCAATGCATTATGGTATCCATGGTATCTGTTTGCAGTGATTGAATTCCAGTTAATTAGTCTGATATTATAGGAAATCTTTAATAGCATGCAAATTAGAAATATAAATTAATCATGTGTAGTTATTACCAATACAAATGGATTAGGTGTTAAATGGCTGAGATGTTAAAATTTTGCAAAATTCGGGCTGTTTGATCATCAAAATTAAGGTAAAATGTGTAGAAAAGGGGTGTAATTATTAAAACAAATTAGGATCCATCTGATGATTGCTGTTTGTTCTATTGTGAAGAAGATGGTCCAGTAATTGGTAAAATAGAGTGTAATTTCTAAAAAAAGTGAGCAATATTCAGAGTACAAGAGTAAAATCTTGGGGTCTACCACCCATTCGCGGTAAACTGTTTTGCCTAATAGAGGTGAATAAAAGAGATATTCTATGAATGGCCAAGCAAATTCACAAGCAACATTGGTTTTCTGCAGTTCTGATTTGTTGTTTTCTTGGTGTTGGTCTATTTAGCAGTTTTTATCCTTTTCCTTTTTTATAGCAAGTGAGGAATTTTATTTGGTTTTGTATGTAAGTAGCATGTATCAATGCATTAACTTTCTTATAATTTTTTATCTAGTTAACAGTTATTATGAAATTGGTTTCTGTAGAATAGTTTACTGGTGAGTATGATTTTTATTACTGCTATTTTTTATTTTTCTATATCATATCTCAAACCACCTCAAAATATATAAACTTATAACATTAAATATTCTAAAATATATAGTCACACATGATAAAAAAAAAGCTACTGAATCACAAAATATTCAAGATTTGTCTAAAACCATTTTTTCATTTAGATAATTATTTCAAACTCTGTTGTGTGTGAGTTTTAAGAACAATGTTTTTAGGAAATAAATATTTTTAATCATGTTTTCACATCTGATCAAAATGCATTCATTTTTATTTCCACCTCAAATATCTATAATATTGACCAATTGTTATATATTTATTTTATTTAAATTCACTTTCAACAGAAAATATATAAGATTCAAGAATAACAACTTTTAGAAGAAAATTATGGACAAAACTTTTTTAATAATGATAATAAATAAATACATTTCTATGGAGAGATATATGGAGAAAATGTGTCCCTAACTATCCATTAAAAAGAGATGCAAAAGAAGTCTGACACATCAAGAGAAAAAAAACAATTTTCAGAATATCTATCAGCTATTTAAGTGGTACATTGATAATCAAATATAAGTGATATTGTTCTCAAGAGAGAAAATCTATACACTTCCATTTTCTTCATTTATTGAGTTAAAATGAGATTGAAAAGTTTAAATTCTTTAAAGGATATTATTGTCCATTGGCAAAATCTAAGCTCAGTAAATTGAAGCAATTTCACAAGTGAACATAGAAGTAGAGCATTTAATCTTAATGCAAAAAGCATAAAAAGGATTGAAGTACAAGACTCCTGAGAAGAAAAAAAACTTTCATCAAGAAAAATAAGGCAAGTATTAGAGATGATAAAGTCAGAAGAAATTTTATGTATTAAATAATAAGTGAAAAGTTTCTTTTCAAGTTAAAGTATTTTGACTATTAACTTTTAACTGAGAAATAATTCTTCATTTGGAATTAATGTTATATACATGATGTGGAATTCCAGATCATATTGGTGACAATCATGACCTTATCTGTGATAGGCTTCCTTGAGTAAAATAGGAAAATTGAGTCATATGCAAAGTCATTGTACAAGGGTAGCAGCTAACTATGAAATGGTATTAAATACTCACATTTGTGGAAAAGTGGGCAAGTAAGCCGGTGTGTTGAGAGGACAAGCAAACATTGACAAAAGTATACCTCATGACAACAAAATTCACATGTCTCATGTCTGTCAAATTTATGTCAGAAATTTCATAAGTTTGTCCAGATTTAACAAACCATATGCATTTAAAGCACAACTAAATCTTATAATGTCTTGTGATGGTTATATTTGACAAGGTGGCAGCCATCATTTGTATATATATATGATAAAATATAGTTTTCAGGTATACTATATTTATTGGTTAAAGTGCTCAATATCAAGGATAGAGCATATAACATACAAAAGTAAAAATTGAAGTCAACACCCAGATGCAAAGTCTGTTTTAAGCTAAATGCAATTGTCATGACCTAACAATTGCATTTAGCATGAAACAGTATGTCACCACTGAGTGTTGACTTCAATGTTCACTTTTATATATATATATATATATATATATATATATATATATATATATATATATCTGTATGTGTGTGTGTGTGTGTGTATATATATATATATAGATATATAGATAGATAGTGTGTGCGCACATGCACACAAAGGGAAGCGGAAAAGGTCTTCATTCAATCCACTTCTTAAAATCTGATCAAATAACTAAGCATCACAATATTTAGGGATTCTCCATTTTGTAAGATCAAAATCTTTTAAGCACTGACTTTATATATATATATATATATATATATATATATATATATATATATATATATATATATATTAAACAGTAGAGAGAAGCTGCAAACGTTTTTTGTTATAATGTAGATTTTTTAAATATATATTATATTTTATTTTCTATATTTTTGCTACACACGTTTTGGGTTATGAGACATTCATCAGGTGAAAAGTGGTTATTTCCACATATTATTTAAAGGAATTAACTTTTCCTTTTGTTTTCCAATGTTTAACTATTATCTTTTGTGTGAAGCAGCAATCCAAACTTTCTTGGACTTGTGGAGAAAATATCCTTCTGCATAAGGGGTAATAAAACAATTAGGATTGGTCAGAGAAAGGGCAAAGGAAGGAGGTCTTTGTTCTTATCTTTTTATGACCTCTGTATCTTTTTAAATCTATCTCTATATTTGCGTATTGTCTGTGTGAGTTTTTGCTAGTATGTTTATACGCATTCCTTCTCCATGCATATATATTATAAAGAATTAGTTATATATATATATATATATATATATATATATATATACACACACTTCCAATGGTGTGTAGGGTTCTTGTCTGTGTGTGCATGTGGTCCAGCTGGTGTGTTTGTTTCTGCCAGTATGTGTATATATTCATTTTCCATAGCTATGTGTGTGTGTATGTGTGGTCAGACTAGTTGTTCAGCCATTATGCATGTATGGTGTGTGTTTATGTGTGTAGGGTTATGATTTGTTTGGTGCTGGTTTAAATGTCTATGAAGTTTTTTAGGTCAGAATAATTGTTTGATAGATTGGCATAATTTTATATTTACCTTGAGTACTTATGTAAATGTGTTGTGATATGAGGACTTTTCTCTTGTCTGGCAATTTAATGTTGCTTTTGTGAAGGGAAACTGTTGTCTAGTACTGGGACTTGTTGCATTTTGTGCACTTGAGTACCTAAATCACATTTTTGAAGTTGCAATTTAAGTTTTTTTTATTGTGAATGTTGTGGGGTTTTAAAAAGTGTAGTAGTTTCCTTCTATAGTGATATCACAAACACCACAGCCCCCCTGTATAGGATATTGGCTAAAGTTAGTATATTTTTTATTTTATCATTCTTGTTAAGTAGGTCTAGATTTCTTGTAATTTCTGTAAATAATTCTAGATTGTTCGTGTGTGTTGAGACACAGGCTAGAATTTGTTCGACATTGCATTTCTTTGGATTTTGGAGTTGGTCGAAAGATATTTTTTCTGCTAGTTCAGAATCTTTGTTTATTAGAGTTGTGAGGTAGCCTCAGTTTTTGAGTGTTTTATGTTGTTCTTCTAGTAGTTTTTTCTGAAATGTTGGCCACTATAGTGCAAACCCTACATGCTAGGGAATAGGGGATGGATTTTAGACAGCTTGTTGGGTGATGGCTCTTGAAATGAAGATATTTTTGGGTGTCTGTAGGTTTATGGTAGATATTTGGGATAATATGGTTGTTCCTATGTTTATATATCTGTTTAGCTTAACCATATATATATATATATATATATATATATATATATATATATATCTGTTTAGCTTAACTATCTAAAATAGATGTCAGATTTAATACATTTCATAAAAATAAGTTTATATATATATATATATATATATATATATATATATTTATAATTTAGCTCCAGAGGCAGCATCTGGTTAGCAAAGTCAAATTACTGTTGTAAGAAGTGGACACAAATTTACTGTGTATGAACTAGCAATTAAAGCACTTTCTAGAAATTTTTGCCTTAGTGAATTATTTTCTCTTATAATTAGAGTAGCATTTTTATTTGACAAACTCAATGAATCAAAAAAAAATATTGTTCTCCCACTACCTCTATTGCAACTACAATCAAAAAGAATTAATCTAAACTCAACATGAAATTTCTCACAACTACATCTAAAACAGTAAAAGACTTAATCAATAAAAAATAAAACGAATCAAAACTTGAAAGAGGAATTTACTATATCACCTGCAAGTATTGCCAAAAGAATATGTTAGTGAAACTTCAATAAGTTTAAATAAAAGATTATATGAATACAAAAATAACATTTCAAAAACTACACACAAAACACATTGGTTGTTCACCATAACAAAACGGACGACAATTTTGACATAAAAAATGAATTTAACTAGATTGCAAAACAAAAAATTCTTTCTAAATTTTGAATTACCTAATATCTCTTATTTGTGTGCATTTGTAGTCACAATAATGTAAATCAAGTCTGATAAAGACCTAACAGATGAAACACATCACAAAAACTTTTTCCAATTTGTCATACATCTTTTCTTTAAAAAACTTTTCTTAATATATAAAAATGTATATATCATTATCCTATATATGCACACAGACATGCACTTATATACATACACAAGGGGCAACAAAAGTGCAATGTTATGCCTCATTTTTAAATATTAATATTTTAATATCTTATATAAAAACTGTGGAAAATTCCAGGTTTATTTAAATATGGATCAATACTTCTGCCTCAGATCAAAGCCACAGAATTTTACTTAGGATTACTGTAGTATTTGACCATTTTGCTGAATTTAGTTGTTATCAGTTAATTTCACCACGCTTTTCAAGTAGCAGGATACAGGTATAATAGACATGCATTCACTTGTTGATTTCATATATCTGTTTTACAAAGAAACATTCAAAAGATGTTACATTGTTTATTATTATACATGATAAACTAAAAAAGCTTTATTTTTGCTATACCCTCTTTATCTATGTGTTCCTGCATTACACAAGATGTTACCTAAAATTAAAAGAATTTGAATAGTAAGCACAAATCTAATGTCAGACATAAGATCCTGGGAAAAACTTTCCAAGCCTTCTTTCCTCATTATACATTAGACAAATCTCAACTATACCTTTCTGATTCAAAGTATAAGTGACTTTGTTTTGTCCATTTTCCTCAAAACTGCCCCATTGCTTACATGTTCAGTTCATAATGATTGAAAAACATTATAAAAATTAAAATTACCTTTCAGAATTAAGAAAAACAGTCTTCACTATTCTTTTGTCTTGTAGTTCATGCAGAATTTTCCTCACTGAATTCATTTCCATCTCTTGTTATTTAAAAATCTACATTAACCTGGCACTGAAGAATATTTTGGTTATTCTTAAGAGATCACATAACATTATCACTCATTATTTACATATGCTCACAAAAAATATTGTCAGTAGAAATTACCTAAATATATTAATCTTTTCACCAATCAGTAACAGCTAACAACAAATGGCAAACATTCAAAATTCTACCAGTACACTTTTAGTCAAACTGCTTTTAGTCAACCATGAAGCCATCATCTCAGAATACAGTGTTTGAATGTTTAAAGTGATTTTGTTTATGAAGATTTATCTTCTTGTTTTTCAGAAAACTTCTTTCTTGTTAAATTGCATAAAAGAGCATTAAGTAGATAAAATAATCTTCTTTGATCCAACAAGTAACAAAGAGCTTGTCCAATACAATAAAACTAGAGAAACTATAGTAATCCTCTCATCTTCTATTCTAGAATTAAAATCTTTCTAAAAGAAGCGGAGTGCATTAGAGTTTTAACATTTTAACTGTTTACTGACCAAAGCAACACCACATAAGCTGTTTTGGAAAATGTATTCTTATATATTTCTTTGAACCAACATAAAGTATGTTCAGTACTCTAAGCATTATTAGCCTTCAATCCCCCAAAAAACACATTTGACTTTATTCCTGTAAATTTTCTAACTACTTATAAAAACATTCAGGATTTTTGGTGAGGTAAAACCTATCTTCATGGCAAGAAGATTTAATGCCAATGGTTCAACAACCTTGGACAGACCATAGTTTGACAGGATCAGTATTTAGTTACAAAGAACTCTTGTTAACAGCTGACTAATAGAAATTCTCTAAGTAATGGGGTTAATTAAACAACAATTTCAAGGAATATTTTTTACAACTCCTGAAAATTAGGAATAAAGTTACTTTTAAGTGCCTAATAGAAGGAGAGAACATTTTTTTCCCTGCAATAATTCTGACTCCCCTCAGCACTTTATGAGATTACACTGTTTATTAATTCTGCAGTTCTTTTTTCTGTAAATGATTTTCTAGCTCCACTTATATTTATACCTTGCCCTTTTAATTGCATAATGAGAAATAATTGAACCACATCTATTATTAAAACCACAATGTATTAAGCATCAAAGAATACTTTATTTTGAACAAGCAATTTTTTGGAATGATAGCCAATTAGAAATGTATTATTATTTAATTTTCCTTTATTATAAAAACATATAAATTACTATGCATACAGGTCAAGGAATTTCTAAAAATCAAATATTTCATCATTAATTTATTTCTGTTGTACATCTGTCCTGTCCAAAGGGCTTTTCTTGAAAAGAGATGATCAGGTTTCTGTCTAAATTTCTGAGCTAAAGAATTATCACTATTATGCACAAATTTATTCAAGCTGTTGTCCTCAATTTTGTGATTATAGTCACAATGTTTCAGTCACTAAATTTGCAGGTTTTCTTCATTTACCCACCATAAAAAATACAATATGTCCCCTGATATGGACAATAATAGTATAAGAACAGTCTACACCTATGCATTAAATAAAGGGTTCAGATCAAAATATTTGGAATGTTATTCTTAGGTGAAACTAAATTCCTTCCCCTAAAAAGGACACTAACTCAAAATACAATTGAGTTTCCTCTCTTGTCTGTCAACGTGAGGGTGCTACTTCTGAATTGAACAAGGTAAACAGCTGACACATGTGAGGAATTCATTGTTTCAATCCATACAATCCTTGCTGTTCTCAGACAATAAATAAATAAAAGTTGTTTATGTGTGAAAACACACTTGTCTTATTTTCATTCATTTTTGTTCATACCAACAGCTTGGAATATAACAGTTTCCCAAAGATGGGATATATCTGAAGAAAGCCAATAAGTACAACCATGATCAGTGTATAATAATAGTTTATCAAGTATTCTCAATAATTTTTTATTTTTGTTTCAAAAATATACTCAAAAAGTTTATCAATTCAAAAATGTTGCTATCAGGTGATATAAGATGAATATAAATCATTTATATACTTCAAGCTTTTAAAATATTTACTTAAAAATTTTTTCAGCAGCTTCTTATAAAAATGCACTTTCAATATTATATATATTTATGTCATATTCATACATAATTTTTTTAAATGTCTTTTTAGAAAAATGAGGTATGAAATTTTCACTTTATATTTCATGTAAAAACAATGTTCCATTCATCATCCCTATGAAAAATATATTTCAATGCATCAATAAAACATTTAATGTGTGTATAAAATGAACAAATACTATAAATAATCAATTGGAGTGCACTAAACCCTATACCATTTTAAAAAGTCTAGATCTAAGTAATAAAAAGATATTCTTCAAGTAGACTTACAGAATTTACTTTCAAGTGAAAAAAAAAAGCAAAACTAAGTCATTTTTTCTCAACATTAAAAATTCCAAACTTAATTAGACATTTCCAGAATACTGATAAATATATAACAATGTAGAGCAAAAGTTTTAACTGCAATATTTCTCTTAGAGCAAATAGGTTTAAATATTATATTGGTATGTTTAAAAAAGATATATGACTAGAGATGTCCAAAAAGTAATATTTAGATAGGTATAAATCAAATGGAATTAAAACAATGTGAAGCCTACAAACACAAAGCAACAGGTGATATGCAATATTTCTTCTAATAGGCAGAACAGCTTGAATATTGAGTGCATGCATAGGTGATGTTGCAATAAAAATGTCTGCCACCATAAAATAGTTAACAATCAACCAGAAATGTGTTCTTCAAGGAGGGTAATCTTGTACTCATGCATTCCAATAGGACTAGTACAACAAGCTTGATGCTGACTCCATTTAAAATGCCATAGTAATATTGGTAGCATATGCACTATGTTTCATTTTTTACTGATAAACATGTAGAATTAGTAAATATTTGAATCTTCCTTTTTGGATATCACTTATAAATATATATGTATTGATAAAAGAAATTACAGGACTGTTAAGATTATGAAATTTAAAAAAAATACATTTTAAAAGTAAATATAAACATATGCAAAATATATTAAGCAAAGAATAGGAAGAGCATTTATAAGACAAAATGCTAACTGTATAGTAGTAGATAAAAAAGAAACAACAAAAAGAGCTAACCATTTATCACTTCCTCATTCTTTAAACCCAATAGAGAACAAAACAAATATGTACACAATGCAATCATCCTCATGATCTATATAGTCTAATGCATCCTTCATTCTGTGAGTAATAAGAGAATATCAGCAGTAGACCAAGCCAATGATTTTTATCCCCATTTGTTTTACATATTTTTGTGTATGTGTGTGTGAGTGTGTGTACTTTTTAAAGGTTCATTTTTAAAGCACTAGCATACATCTCCACACAGATGATATTTAGTTTTTCATTAATAATATTCACATAAATAGAAAAAAATATAGAAACTAAGTGATTCAAGAAAAAACTAAACTTTCACTTGTACATTCAAGATAATGCCTTTTCTAACTTTGACTGATTGAAATAATACAAGAGACATACATATTTGAAAATTTTGTATAAATAGTGGGTTCTATTAAAAGTGTACCTGTTATTTACAGTTTGCATTTAGCAAGAGATGGATATATACATAGCACAGTGGTAGTTGGCATGGAGAAAATTCCAGGCCAGACCACTGTATTGACTTTTGCACAAATACATTTGGATAGATTTGAATCCATCCCTTCTTTCCACAGCTAAGGGTTAATTGCAGGCCAGACTGGACTCTCTAGCTTTGGCTGACTTCCATTCAGAAAGGAGGACAAAATCAGTTGGGCAAGCAACTCTAACCTCTACAAATGTACATGTTACAGAAACCACAGTATGGTGGGGCTGTATCCCTATTTTCTACTGGAGAGCTTACAGGTGTGTGTATATATATATATATATATATATATATATATATATATATAGTGAACATTGAAATCAACACTCAGAGGCAACAGACTTTTATGCTAAGCATGATCATCAAGCCTGATGATTGCACTTAGCATGAAACAGTCTGTCACCTCTGAGTGTTGACTTCAATGTTCATTTTTATATTTACATACAGTTTATCTCTGATATTGAGGACTTTATCCCATAAATATAGCATACCTTAAAACCGTTTCTTATATATACTAAAAGATGTATGACAAATAGAAAAAGTTATTTGTCATACATCTTCTCTTTCAAAACTCTTCTTGATATATAAAAATTTATGTCAGTATACCATATATATATAAGCAAAACTAAATATAAAGAACATAAAAATATATCAATTCAAGAGGAAAATACACATACAAGCAAAATGGGCACCATCTCTATCTTGCTAATATAAGTACAGATATATACTTTTGCTATGAATGTACCAAAGTTGTGGGCTCAAAATCAGAAAGAAAGAGACTGACATTTGTCCAATGTAAAAAACTATATTGTTTGAACCTGACTATGATTGTCATCCTCGTGTGTCTGTGTGTGTGTGTGTGTGTGTGTGTGTGTGCGTGATGTGTTTTCACTATAGAAGTGTGAAAGGCCTTTTTGGGTACCACAGGCAGTAACAGAGCAGAGCACATCATAATGATAGCCAGTGGCAAAGTAATGGTGCTAATGGCAAGAAGATAAAGAGAGAAGTGAAACCAACATTCAAATGTGCAAGTGAACAATGTCTTCACCCTAATGCCATACACATCCCCAGTCACTGAACATATAGCAGCAGCAGCAGCATTCACTGGCACTGTTGAGCTGGTCTGTGTTCATTAGAGAGTAAAGGCTTCTGATTCATTGCACTGGCTTAGTGGAAAGGGTTTAAAATGTATCATGGCCTTGCCAAAAGTCTCATTTAACTAATTACAATGTTGAACATGGCTCAATAAGCAATAATAAAGAGGTTTTCAGGAAAGCAAGATATGAGTAGAGGCAGATAAGGATGTAAATGGCAATTATTGGTTCTAATTGATGTTTGCTTAAATCCTGAAAATGATTACGTAATATATTACATTGAACAGACTACATGAATGAGCATGACTGCTCAGTAAACCATATTCAGTAATCAAGAATATACAACTGTTTTACTCTTGCTGTTTCCATTCATTACAAAGCTGGTGATTAAATGGTATCAAATTGCCATAATTATTCTATGTACTGAAGCAATAACAGAGAAAAACATATCCCAAAAGAAAAGCAGTTTGAAGTTAGCAGTGTTTACAAATAACATATTTCTCATTGTTAATTTGAATTTTAGTCATTTTATTTATTTATTTATTTTTTTTTTTACTAAAAAAACATTTTTAAAATGCTTCACAATTTAATCTATAAAGTTTAGCTTTAATGTCAGTACACAAAATATTTTATAATTTTTAATGTTCAATATCCTTATGGTATATTATAATTCATTTGAGCATCAACTAATATCAAAATGTAATAGTTGATATTAATAATATAAAATATTAAATGTGCTTTCTTCTGACTTATTTCCTCATCTTTGTTGATATAGTTTAACTTCTTCAAAGTGAAAGCAATATTGTAAATACAGAAGTGCTTACTTTGTACACAAAGATGAAACTTTAAATGAATAACTTCAAGGCAAAGGTGATCGATAGTAGGCAGGAACTAATGAAAAAATAATTTGTAATCTTTTCATACATTGAAGACTTTTGTTTTGTTTTACTCTTTAGAAAATATAAAAAAGTTTTCTATCTTTTTTTTGCAAATGTCAAGTGAGCTTTCTGGTATCAATCAGTTGATCTTTTTAAAAAAGGACATAGGCAATTATGATTCACCACTGTTTTCTTTATTGTCTGAATTGCTATGCACTGTTAGAACTGATAGTGGAGTGGCTTGGTGTTGCTTTCATCATGATCTGGGATTTAGTTTTCCTTCTCTTAGACTGATTGCCAGCTAAATCTAACCTGTAACTGTGGGGAGAAGATACAGATTCATACCTTTCCAAAAATGAACACAACAGACTAGGCTAGAATTTGAACTCAGCTTACCAGTTTCTCTTTCCATGTTGATATCTTATTACACTACTCTAACATCCTAATAAGTTATTACCTTCAGATATATATATATATATAAAATAGTTGGCCAGTTGTATCTGAGGACACCCAACTACGAGAATGGCTAGCCAATCTCTGTTGCAGAGGCCTGTGCTTGGGCACATTTGTGTTTGTTCAACACCAACAGAGCCAACCTGTGGTACACTGCAACTATGCTGAGTGGGCCTTAGTTACAATTTCTGGGAAAGAGCGCATTATCTAGGATGATAAACAGTCTGAACAAGGCCAGCAAACTCAAAACCTTGATCACAATGACTTGTGACTTTATACTAGCACAACCAAAGAGTTCCATCTACCCCTTTTCACTGATGAGACTTAACCCATAGTATTTTTAGGCACTTTCCAAAGGTGCCACACACTGGGATACACTTACAAAGATCAGTAACATCAAGAAGTTACCTTCCTGACTAATTGAACATGGTGAAAGCTGAACTCAGGTCTCATGATCAGAAAGTAAACTTTTTAATTACTCAGCCATCTGCTATATATATATATATATATATATATAGGGTGTGCTAAAGTAGGTATACAGCAATGAAAAACAAAATGTATTAATTATACAAACATATCAATAATAAGCATATCAATCATTCACACACTCTTATTTATCACATAAATGTATAATAAAAAATTATGTAAACAAAAATATCAAAAATGAAAATTGAATTCTAGTATTAAATGAATCCTAAAACCACTATTGTTACAATAGTACAATACTTACTGTATACTATCTTTTGCATCCCTATATATATATATATATATATATATATATATATATATGATTAAATGTTTAATCTCATACCATCTAGTAAGGAAAAAAAATGTCAGGGACAAACATAGTGAGAGAAGAACCAGCATGAACAGATGCAAATAGAAACACAAAATTAAAAATTCAGATGTACAGAATATAAAAAATAATACATACAGAATTTATCTTTCTGAGATGATGAACATTTGCAACTATTCATTTGTAATATTATAGAAATATATATCTAAGTCATATTCATTAAAATGTTGCTTACCAACAGCAACAACAACTAAAATGGGCAACATAGCACTAGATGGGGAAAATAATGATATAATCCTGATGTTGACCTTCTAATGTACTTGAGAAGTACATTTTCCTAAAAAGCTGTTTTAAAATGAATGGTTTAATAAATTTTAACTGACAATAATGCTCTTTGGTCAATGAATATTGAATGTTTCCTGTATAGAAATGTCTAATCTCATTATTAATTATTATATTTTCAGATGGCTTTAATTAAAAATCATTCAAACTGAAATTAACAAAGGTGTTTTTAATTACAAAAACAAACTTTACATTTAAGACAAACTTTCACTCAAAATCTAACAGAAAGAAGATATAATACGTATTCAGAATACTGGATTTTCTTATCTACTTTTTCAAGTACCAATTCTAACAATCACTCATTTCAATGAGTCTCAGCAAAGGTCAAAGAGCATATTCACATAAGTGAGATGTTCATTTTTCTTTTGTTCATACATTTATAACACAAAAAATTACTTATTCCTTACCAAAGAATATTAACCTAATTTGAAATCACTTTAAAGTAGCAACTCTAATTTAACTTGTATATTTTCAACTACAGATAACATGTATTGCTGTTTTTTTTGTTTTAAAATGTGTTGTTAATTTTATTATAAATATGCATTGTTGGTCTTTTTATGTAAAAATGTATTGCTGGTATTTTTACTATAAATGTGTATTTTTATACTTTCATGGATTTTTGTTTTTCTTTGAGGGTTCACTATTTGCTCTTAGCTGGGACACTAACAGGTGCCACCACCCCAGGTCAAGCAACTGAAAACCTCCAATCTCCCAATCATAGGCTTTGCTGTAGGCTGAAGCTTATCATCAACAACCACACCTAGTCATGGGACTAGTCCATAAACTGAAACCTGATCTTTTTCTAATGATCAATATTAATAAAATTATATGATCAGTGAATATGAGTGTACAAGTTAAAAGATGCTTGTGAATGAAGTGTTACATATTATGTTTGAAAGCCAAGAAATCCAAACATAAACTCAAAACAAATGATTACTTGAATTGATTACCACAAAATAAATAAAGACTAGGAAATCAATTTTAGAACAAATTATCTTCCTTGGATAACGCAGCTTAGTAATTGCAAAGTCTGACAGTACAAGAGTAATCATGGTTCTCCACTGTTTCTTATCTTTGGCTGCTCTTAATAATGCTGACTCCTTTATGATCCTACTTTGACTTTAACAGACATGTTCTTTAATCTATTTGCTTAAACTTATCAAATATATTTCTTCCTGATTTTCTTGCCTTTAATATGTTATTCGAATGTTAAATTTTCCAAGTTTTCTTTCATTAGTATTTTCTAAAATTTCAAATTTTTCTGATTTTGAGCCACAATTTATTTGTAGTTCCTATTCTTAAAGTTTCATCTTTGCCCACATAATCTGTTCCTGGTATTCTTAACACTTGCTGATATGATCACATCTCTGCTGATGCAAGTCTTTTCTTCATTTCTAATGGAACTGTCCAGCATTCACTACTGCATTAGAGAGAAGAAAGTATATAACAATCCAGTACTTGTTTCTTTGTTTCAAAGAATATTTTATAGTCTTTTTCTTAGTTTCTAAAACCTACCATTTACTATTCTTATTCACCTTCAGAGTTTTGTGTTACATGTTCTATCATCTGTTACTAATCATCATGAGTCCCATGATGAGGTGTGGTTGTTGATGATAAACTACATCTGGCAACAAGGCCTCTAGTTAGGAGATTGGAGGTTTTGAGGAGCATGAAGCCACCTCTGAATTACTATTGTTCCCAGGTCCACTCTAACCTGGGGTGGTAGCACCTTTTAGGGTCCCAGCTATAGGCAAGTAGTGGACCCTCAAACAAAAATCAAAAGCTATGGAAGTATAAAAATACATATAGTACATTTATAGTAAAAATGCAAGCAATAGATTCTTATATAAAATAAGGGCTAACATATTTATGGTAAAATGACCAACAATACATTTGAAAGCAAAAAACAGCAATACATTTTCTGTAGTGCTGTAGTTGAAAATATACAATTGCATTCAAAATATATTTAGTTGAAGCCATAAAATTGTCTTCAGATTTAGACTTCAGCATTAAATAACCCATAGAGATTGATATGTAGCTCAACCAAACAACCAACCTGAAAGAACTTTCCTAACATACATCCATATAATATCTGATGATTTCTTAAATGAAATTGTATTCCAAAATATAACTTCAACTACAACATAAAACACACACATAAGTATCTACCATGTATTCAATTGTGAAAGCAGAATAACGTTTCCTATTTTTATTACTTCAAATCTCCCAAGAAAAAGATGTGGTTGTAGGGTCAGTGTGCAATTGACCAGTTTTCTCACAAACACAGGTGTTCATTCATGCACAACGTGTCATGAGCAAATAGACCTGATGAATCCCATCTTTCTCAAGGTTTAAGAGTAGGTGATAGCCTTCAACTTGAAGGCTTGCCTTGGTCAAAGACCTGTGACAGTTGAATCCATCAGCAGAACCCTCCATCTTTGCTGCTGAGTTCAGTCTAAGAAGCCCTCTGCCCAGCAATGCTGTAACATTTGTGTGATGGCTGTATAGATATGTATACACTGCGTGCCAAATTATTATCAAGATAACTTTTTTTCTAATATTTCAAAAACTGTCCAATCAATTCACTCAAAATTTTCACACAATGTTTTCAACACTGACTTGCGCAATCACTGAGATTTTCGTACTGATCTGCACAATGTAAACAAACTGGCGCCATATTTGTTACCACACTTGATTTGAGCGTGCCAAATTATTAGAAAAGTGTAAGAATGTAGTGAAAAGATGGGCCATAAAAGCAGTTTAAGTGATGCTGAAAAGAAAACTATCACATCAAAACTCTCAAAAGGTAAATCTACCCTAGAAATTTCTAAAATGATAGGGAGGTGTCATCAAACAGTGAAAAAGTTCACCGCTGACCCTACACAAGTACGAAAAAGGGTAGATAAAGACTGGCCGAGTGTTATTTCACGTCATCTCATGTTATGACATAAATGAGAGGCCACGAAGAACCCTGGACTTACCAGTCAAGAGCTTTTCAGTCACATTGGGGATCCTACTGTGTCCAAAAGTACTTGGTGTCGGTATCTGAAGGAAATAGCAACAACAGTCAAACTTGTATCAAAGCCTCTGTTGACAAGAAATCACATTCAAAATCAACTGAAATGGGCCAAGGAAAATATGAAGATTGACTTCTCTAAAGTTTTGTTCAGAGACGAAACTCGAGCAAAATTTGATGGGCCAGATAGATGGTGCAAAGGCTGGGTAATGAATGGACAGAATCGCCATCAGCGTTTGAGACACCAACAAGGTGGTGGAGGCATAATGATCTAGGGTGGTATTATTGGAAAAACATTAGTGGGCCCATGGAGAGTACCAGATGGCCTCAAAATGACTGCTGATGCATATATAGCATTTATGAAGGAGCATCTTGAACCGTGGATGAAAAGGCAAAGAGTTGCCTTCAGAAGGACCATTGTTTTTACGCAAGATAATGCTCCCTCACATGCTGCTTACAAGACTACTGAATATTTGAAACAGGCTTCAATGGACCTTGAAAAATGAAGTGGCCAGCAAATTCTCCAGATTTGAACCCAGTCGAAAACCTTTGGAGCATCATGAAGTGAAGATTGTACACCAACGGATAACAATTCAGGAGCAACACTGAGTTGTGGAAAGCAATTCTTGACATATCTCACGGTATTACAGCAGATGACATGCTACAATTAACAAATTCTATTAATCGTCGACTTCTTCAAGTAATTTCAAAACATGAAAAGCACATTCCCTATTAATTTGTTTAAAACTGTGCCTTTGTTTGTATCTGTTATTATTTGTTTGATTATCTTATTTATTAGCTTCTTTTGATCATAAACATTCACGTGCAACATTAATAAACGTTTTGTTTGCTCAATTCTGGGAATTTTACTAAACCTTTCTAATAATTTGGCACACTCAAATCACCGTGCTGATAACAAATATGGTGCCAGTTTGTTTACCTTGTGCAGATCAGGTCGAAAATTTCAGTGATTGCACAGGTCAGTGTTGCCAACATTGTGTGAAAATTTTGTGTGAATTGATTGGACAGTTTTTGAAATATTAGAAAAAAAGTTATCTTGATAATAATTTGGCACACAGTGTAAAACCCATTCTACCCCATTGTGCTAGATACCCACTGACCCTTCAACTAATTTCATTCTCTCTTTCACAAATTTTGTTTTTAATCCTGCTAGGTGTTCAACAGAAAAAGCCAAGCAGGAGAACATATGGTAAGTGTTGTAAGATTTCATGGTACCAGTGGTACTTATTCAGTGACCTAATATAAGTAACATATATAGTAACATCTGTTACTATATGATACACCTTTTTGCACCAGTTTGATATTTACATCCTAATACACTGACCATTTTACTGATGACCTTACATTGTCTTCTTACAGTTAAAAATTAGTCCTTTCTTTTTTATTGACTAATAATAGTACTGCCAATTATGAATTATTGTAAACATTATGAAATAAATATTTTTAAAATTTACACTTGCTAGTTTATAAAGTAATCATAATAACAAAGTTGGTATCATGTAAAAAGCAACTTTTGTTAATGCACTTTTACATTTCTTTGTGGTTCAGTAGAATAACGTTGCCTGGAAACTTGAATTTAATATATTACTTTCTTGTAATGGGCAATTGAATTTAATTTCATGAACAAGAAAATTCCTAGCAACTGAAGAGAACACAATATAAATATAATGCAATATAAGTTTTCAAGAAGTCTTTGTTTTCTTTCATTTTTTGTTTTTTACATTTGGTGGGGGCAGTTTTATAACTGCAAAATTGAAGGAAAAAAATCTATCCAATCTAAATAAGTCTGGCAACATGTCATTTCCCACATCTGTTGGACATAAAAGACTACTTCAACAACAGTACATTACCAAAGCAGAGGTTATGTACACCCTGACCCTTAGCCCCTTAATGAACCATTTCCTGTCAGTCAAAATAGTTCATTTAACACTGGAGATGGTGTAATGACTGATAAAAATTCATGGGTACTTTTCTTTGATGAAAAAGAGAAAATCTGCCAGAGAAAAGTGCTTATTGATTTATATTGTCAAATTACCATAAGATAAACTGGCATGAAATTGACAGACCAATTGACTGGGAACAGATGATAAATTGATAATCACTGCCTAAATTTTTGTTATCAAATTATTCCTTCTTCTCTATGTGCCATGTCCTTTCATGATTATGGCTCACCACAGCTTCTTATTGGTTTACACAAATATATCAAGTAGGTTTCTCCTTGATTTTCCCTGCTTCCTTTGCCTTGCTTCAATCTGCCTTGTTAAGGTTGAATTCTCAAAGTCTACTTTTTAAATAAATGTCAGCTGTTTCTTTCTGATTGTTAGCAGTATTGTTGTTCCTAGTATTCTTAAAACTTCTTTGCTTCTCATATGCTCTGTGCATTAAGATCTGAGAAACAAAAAACATAGTTAATAATAAAGTTTAATCCATAACATTTCCATCAATGTGAATGATTCTTTAAAGTATTAGTGACTGGAAGCTTTATTTTTTTCTTATTTATATGAGGCTGAATTTACATCCTAAGTAACAAGACTGATGAAAAGCAAACAAAAAATTTCTAACTGATAAAACAGCTTAAGAATTTATTCCTAAAAATCATGTTTTGCAGATACAAATAATAATGAACTGATTGTCTTCAGTGCATGCATTAGATATCTACCATTAACTCATCTATAACCCTTAAAAAAAAAGAGAAGCAGGAATGCAAAAATGACATTTCCTTAGTTTAATTTTTCTATAACAATTGACTTAAAATTTGTGTGGCACCATTTACCAGGGCAAAAAGAAAAGAAAGGAAAAAGAGAAAGGAAAGAAAGAAAAAGAGAGGCGAGACCCAAGCGTGGATGATAAAAAAACACCCACGACCAGAGACAATTGACAATGTTATTTTGATAAGTAGCAAATGGCGAAAAGTGTCATTACCATGGCAGAAAAATTCTAAGTGGATAAGGGAATCGACTATGTTCTGGCGACAAACTTGTGTTATCGGGGATAGATAACAGCCGCTTAATGCGGGCAAACCATCTAATTAGCAAACCACAGACCGACTAGCCAAGAAAACTCCAATTGAAAATGTTATTTTGATAATTGACAAAGAACAGGTGAAAACCAGGGCTTTGGATAGATAAGAAAAATTAACTGTGTCATCTGCTAAGCCGCACATGAAGTAACGGCTGACCGTTTTTTGACAAAACATCCATGGGTGTTAGAGTTTGGCTGTGATAACAAAACTATGTTATCAGAAATTGGCACCAAGCATGACTAGAACAATGGAGCTGTTTTTTCGAGAGGACGATGTTTTGCTGACCACCCATTCTGATAATTAGCGAAAATCTGACTGACGAAGCCCAGATGAGAACAGGGGTTATGACACGACTTGTCGCATTGTTCTATTGGCGGCCAGAGAAAATGAGAGCTGCGATTAAGGAAAGAAAAGAAAAAGAAAAAGATAATTTTTTTTTTGAGCAAGATATATTTTTTTTTCCTGAAACAAAGCCCGCTGGAACGCACACGCCCGGCTGGACATCATTGGTCGAGTGGTGATCACGTGACGCAAGGAGGAAAGCCGCCGCCGACCACCTAGAGGATGGGTATGAGAGGTTGCTACAAGGAAGTGGGGAGAACAGTTGACGCCCCTCTGAAGTATGATGAGAAGGTGGGAGTAAGAGAAGACTCCCAAAAATGGAAAGAAGTGGAAAATTCCTAACCAAAAACAAACAAAGTGGATATGTATTTAGAATTATCGAGGAACCTCCGACGCTGACAAACCCACCCCGGTTTTGATCGGCGTCCATATAAGCAAAGTCACAGCGAGCAGAAATCAGTTCAGTTCAGAGAGTTCAGTAGAGTTGAGTTGAGTTGAGTTGAGGAGAGTGCTCAGTTGAAGCAGGCCTCGCAGCTGACTAAGATTCGCTCAGCTTCCGAACTCATCTTCAATCCAAGAACAATTATTTTGAAGAGCAACTTAGATCCAGACCACCAAAATAAGTTTTTTTCGACTTTCGCCTGAAGACACACCAAGAACCAATTTCTTGAAGAACAGACAACTTAAAGTGTTAAAACTCGCCTAACAAAAGAACAACGTATCACAATCTATATAGCGGGTCGGGAGATAGACACAGTCCTATGTATCCAGCAACTAGACATAAAGTTTTGTTATCCTTTTTTTTTGATACCTTGAACTTTTGAGTTATCATTTTATTTTCTTTTATGCATATTTGTGCGGTGTCACCCTCGTTGAACTCGATTTGCATTATGGCCCCAACTACTGATTGATTTCGTCTGCCTAAGATCAATTCACAATGTGGGTAGGCAGACTGGAGATCAACGCAGTTACTTTGGTAACCAGACGGTGGAAGTGAGTTGGGAACGACGAGGCTGATATCGAATCTAACCAGATTCCCATCCGAATCACCAAAAGGTTAGAACGTCACATTTGGGTGCCGCAACTGATACCAAGCCAGTTGGTCATCACAGGACGGGACAACACGACTGACGCAAACAGGCAAACGTCACGTTTGGAGCGGCGACACCCGAACGAAGCAGCAAGGAGCGAGCGAAGGCCCTGTTTAGGGACGTCACATTTGGAATAGCTACAATTTATTAAAAAAACTCAAAACAATTTCCTCATATGACATGTCTATCAAATATTTGCCAGTTTCACAAATTTTATTTCTAATTAATAATAACCTTTTAAATTTAGACTTAGTTTAATCATGCTTTAAGTTAATTTCACACAAAAAACTGCTGGTATTTTATATGTAAAACTCTAATTCATATTCATATAAATTATAACGAAAGATAATTTTTGTCTATATTTCTAAGATGAGGTATTGTAATTATTTACATTATTTACATTGTTTGAACTGTTGTCCCTATCTTTATTGCCATATTAACAACATTTCAGCAGTTGTATGTTCTGGCCTTCCTCAGGTGATTGGAAATTCAAACTGAACCCTTTATTTCATCCACAGGGTAGATTGTTCTAGTTCCCAGTGTCATGCCTTTTCTGGACATCTCTCAGTTTTCTTCCTTTAACTGAACTCTCCAAGTTTTTGTTCACCACTCTAGTATCCAGGTATTGAACTCATAATCCTTTGGGCCAAGTCACTAGATCTAACCAATGCTTTTATCCACTGGGCTGTTTCCTTGTGGATGAAATAAAGGATTCAGTTTGAAATTCCAATTCTTGAAGAAAGCCGGAGCATACAATGGCTGAAATATCATAAACATGGCAGTAAATATGAGGACAACAGTCCAAATAATATAAATAAGATAGTTTTTATATGCCATAAGTTAACCCTTCCTGGATTAAATTTATTTCTAAATTTGACCAGCCTTAAATTTCATTTTATGAGCTATCTATGCAAATTAAAGCCACTATACCATATATATTCTGGTAGGTTATATTATATGGACATTTTTACTCATGAATATCTGGTTTTAATCATTTCAATGAAAACTGAAATAAAATTATTGACATATGTGAAATTTAAATATGACAATATGCACTGATTATGACAGTACATGAAATTTGAATACTGTCGGTTATGTTAAAGTCCAAATCACCATCAGAAACAATTTCATCTATTTTAAACTCCTCATCAGAATTAAGAATGGTCTTCAAGGCCTCCTTGGCATCCATTAGTCTATGCCTTATTGCATGAAAATTCCACCATTTATTGATGAAAAATCCCTAAAATAAATCACCAATTTTGACGCAAACAGCCACATTGAGCTTCCAGACTTCTCTCCAATATGAGCTACAAAGAACAGGAAATAGTGTGGAGCCTTGATCACCCACATCCTGAAGGGACATGGTACATGGAAGAAAAAGAATGTAAAGCAATGCACGTAGTTGGTCAGCCAGATCTTGTCAGTCTGTCTGAAAGGAGGTTAAATAATATTTTAAAATCTTGATTAGCATTAAGCTGCTGATGTTTTAGTCTTTTTTCAAGTCTGAAGAAAAATATAAATTTGTTAACATCCTGTTTATTTCAAACGTCCCAGAATAAATGAACCATAAATTAAACATGTCCATCTGTTTTTGCATAAATTTCATTTTGATACAATGTTGCATTTGTTTGGGAAGTTTTCAATTGATATTTATTTATTTTTAATTATTTCACCCCAAGCAAGGTAATAAATACACTAAGACACAGGAGGGTTACTGAGTGTGAAAGAATAAGAAAAAGAAAACCTTATTAAAGACTAAGAACAACAAAAAAGAAAAAAATTAAAAAAGAGGAATAAAGAAGACAGTATATAATGATTGACACTGATCCTCAAAAATCTAAATGCAAACTTGGATGGAAAGCAATAAGCTGAAAGAGATTTCCACAAGAGAGAAGAAACTGTTAGCATAGAATTTATGGTTGCATTGAGCCAAATTGACTGTAAACTGTTGAGAATTTGTTGCAAATCTAGTACTGTGCTTAATTCATAAAGTCTAAATACCATAGAGGAAATTTCATCAGAACAATTACCTTGAAAGTATTTATAGAAAAGACACAGAGAAGTTACATTATGGCAATGGGAAAGTGGCTTAAGCCGAGATGCCAGATCAGAACAAATAACATTGCAAATTCTTCTTTGGATTTTGTCAAGAATCTCTAAATGTATATTGCTTAACATAAAATTTTGGCTAATATGCTCATCAGTTTTCCTTAGTTATAATGCTATACACAACAAAGATGAAAACAATAGCTGTGCAAATCTGAGAACTGCAGTATATTAGCATTTTGATGCAGTCTGTACAAAATACTCTCTTTTGCACATGCTGAATGCAAAGTTAAAATGGAAGGAGAGAAAAAAAATTTCCTCTTATTCTCACAGAACATAAATCAAAAGATTCTATTAACACAGATAGCAAAAATATTCTATTCCATTTTGAAAAAAAAATTACTCGGTCCATAAACTTTTGCTTTTCAGCCAATCACCTTCTTTTAAAATAATTGATACTGTCAAATAAATTCAAAATTTATACATGAAAAACTTTCACTTCAATATACAAAAAGAATAACTATTCAGCTCAAAGTGAATTAACTGTATTTTTTTATACATCAGCATATATCAATAGCTGCATGATTTAAACACATGCATGAACAAAAAGATATAGAAATATTGCTATATATATATATATATATATATATATATATATATATAATACATGTGTTATTTTCTACTGTGATTAGTTCAAGGAGTTAATCAATACTATAAAGAAAAGATAGCATTTTATTTTTAAAATATGAAAAGTGACTTGTAGGATTCTGTTTCTTATGCAATTGCTGAAATTGAGATAATCACAGATATCTGACGATTTCTTCATCAATATCTGACATTTTCAATTGAGACGGTTTCTTTGAGTGATGTGTCTGCGATAATGAACCAATATAGATCCCAATAAGATCAATTGCTGTTATATAAAAGTTTAATCTTGCTTTTTCCTTCTTTATAACATTTCAATAAAAAAAGTGAATTCAGCAAAAAATAACCTCAGCTCAGTTTCTTTCAAAACCAATAATTTCAACTTCAGTCTGCAAAATTGACAGCATTTATTTTAAGCAAGGGAGTCAATTTTTAGGAATGATTTAGTATAAAGTGTGACCATTTGTTTGCACCTGGTCACTTAATTTCAGCTACATCATTTGTAAGAATAATTAGTATCTCCTATGCATAACTCATCTATCTCTCACCTTAGAATCACTTTTCACATTACGTGTATCTTTTTTCTTTCCATCTACCTGGACAGATGACAGAAAGTGTGACGTATTAAACTCAAAGTGAATTGGAATATTAAAAGAGGCCTTCCAGAAACTAAACCAAATATTAAGACAAAGGCATATTTGCACTATTTACATTCAGACTATTATCCTCATCTTGTTATCACAAAGTTCTGTCCATTGTGCTCTCCTGCCTTCATCAGGCGTATAGCAATCTGGATAACCTACAGGGAATTATGAAATGAGCCCTTTGTCTATTCTACTGGGGTAAACTGTTCTTGTTTCACTGCCCATGTCTAGAAATATTTTGTCTAGTTCTTATTTTTAGTACTTCCCAGTTATTGCTCACCCATTTCCACTGATTTTCACAGTGAGAAGATTGAAAAGAAAATAGAAGTTAGAATGACACTCATACTCAGACGCCATTGAAAATTCTGGAACATTTGAAGAAGGATGGCTTGGGAAATTTAATACTCACAAGATGTAAAGGCAGATAGAAATAAACTGCAAGCAACTTACCTCATGAGTTTGTGCAAATGGATAGCATAGCTGGGACAAAGAGAGATGTTAAAGAGTCAAATGCTGCTTAGAGCTACAAGGAACAGAAAGTTGGGCACAGCCATGATTGCAACTTTCTAAAGAAACATTATGTAAATGTTGAGATACAGATTAACTAAAATGATATAACCAGTAACCTATATTGTAAGAATGACAGACTGTCTTGTAGCAAATATGCAGGTTAGATTCAAAGATACATAAACAGGTTGGATGACTTTGAGTACTTCATTTTGATATGGTGAATGCTGCAGTTGTAGACAAAAAATTGAGTGACACTGATAAGTGTTAAATTGTTCAGAGGTTTTTAAAAACAACTTGTAGTGCACTCATGTTCAGTTGTGGTGAGTACCTCCCAACAGTGTATTGAAGAGAAAAAGAAATGATGAACTTCCAACATGATATTGAATGGCCAAAACTTACTGCACAGAATCTTTTCTCCTAAAACAATGCCAACAAATGTGCCAATGTGCAACAAATTTCAGTTAGCCTTAATCAAACTAAAGAAAAGAATGTATAACAATATTCAATATAAAACCACAGGCACTTTTTGTATTTTTCTAAATTATCTGGACACTCATTACACACATCTATTAAAAAAAAAAAAATATGAGAAAGACTATATACACTTTACTTATTCTTTATCTTATAATTCTGTCAGATTCCAATCTATATTTGATCTACATTTGAACCCAAACTCAAAATTGTACTCATTATTACCGTCTCTCATTTTTCCACTACCACATAACAAGCAAATAATAAATAATACTAATTTTGTCATTTCCATGTCTTGATGTATATTATTTTTATGAGTATTTTTCTATGTATAAATGTTAGAGAGTTTATAATTATTAACTCAGAGTTATAACTGCCCTACACAATCTTACTGAATGCTTACAGGATGTTTTCAGTTCACTTTGAAGAATCTTCACCATGTACCATGCAGCAGTTTCTCATCAGAGGAAACTTTAGATCAGGTTAAGCTATTTTGTGAGTATATAGTGTACCAACATCTTTTGAAGAAACTGTTTTTAATTCCTAAATATATATTCATAGTCTGCTTGGAATGTTGAATTTTTATATATTTCCAACCCATGATAATGTTATGTGTTTGATACCCAGTAAAAACTAACATTTCAAATTTTGATTTAGTAAAAAGGTTAGCTGTCCCACATCTGGGGATAGGCATAACAATTTCCTAAATCCGGTTTAACCTTGTATTAGATTAAGCTAAGTTTAATAAAATATCTAAGATATTGTTAGCATAGAATAGCATTGAGGATAAAGTGAAGAGCTACACAATATGATGGAGTTGTCTCTAATTTCTTGGCATTTCAGTTTATTTACAGAGATATTCTTAGTCATACATACAAGCAAACATTTCAGAAACAATCAGACTCTCTCCTGAAAGTTACTTCAAATCTTGTGGCATTGGAACCAAATAAAACAATTAAGAAAACAATGTTAGCAGGGCATTTCTATAAAAGAGTATCACCATCAAGGTATATTTACTTACTTCTAAACTGCCTTAAACAATCGTAACTTCAGAAGATAAAGTCAAGTAATTGTGAGTTTTCTTATCACTTGAAGTCATAATAGCTTTTCAAATCTTCTGTAT
This sequence comes from Acanthosepion pharaonis, assembly GCA_903632075.3. Classification (NCBI taxonomy): domain Eukaryota; kingdom Metazoa; phylum Mollusca; class Cephalopoda; order Sepiida; family Sepiidae; genus Acanthosepion; species Acanthosepion pharaonis. The sequence goes on from CAHIKZ030002945.1 coordinate 144,408, forward strand.
TGGAAAACAATTAAATTGCATTTAGAGTCAACTTGAAACACATCAAGAGTAGTTGAGACTGATTACATATAAACTCCAAAAAGCAGACAGATTCATTTAGTTGCCACACAATATCCATGGACGTCTTATTAACTTTATAGACAGAAAGTAGTTATACTGACTTTAGAAGCATTCCATAATGGAATGTTCTTCTCATGATCTGCATTTCAATTATAAAATCAGTTTGATTTTTGCCTCACTTAACCTTTATAAATGTCGACTCTCAGCCAATATACATTTTCTGCTGGCCTGCCTAAAGTTAAGCCATGCTTTGTGTTATCAACACGAAATGAGATACTGTTCAAAAACATTAAATAAAAATATAACTGCTTGGAACAGTTGATATTAATTTGACTATTTAAGAAAATAAAAAAAAACAGTGTTGTCAACTCAAGCACATGTGACCACTAAAAATAATATTTAAAGTAATAAAAAATAAAATTAAATTAAAAACATCCATTCAAAAATTGCTGTTTATGTTTCAGGTATCAAAATGAATCTAGCAGATATAGATTCAAAAAGGTTCTAACAAGTGATGTTCATTAATTAAATTAGGTAACTGAGCTTTGCTTTATCATAACTTCCCATAGCTGAATTGTTAATGGCCTGCTTCAGTAATAGGATTGGTTTTACTGATGGAAAAGAGGGAACAAATTTGATTCCTGTCGAAAGATACATTTTTTGGATATTAATTTCACCATTTAAGAAATTATAAAACAGTGATGTCTACTGAAACATGTATAGCCATTAAAATCAATTTTTATACTAACTGTTTATGTAATATGAGATACGTTGATTTTACAAGTACAATATCTGCTATCAAAAGAAGTCACATTGATTTTGTGTTGACATTCTTTCTTCTTGGTGTTTACTGTGAAGCTGAGATCTGTCTATAATGTCAGCAGGGAATGACGGTTCATAAATATGAACGTGATGAGCTGTCAAACAACAAACATTAGAAGTAACATTTTTTTTGTGTAAAGAGAAATGACTAACAAATAATATGGGGAATAAACTCATGTTTTTACAGAATCTTATGAGTGAACTACTTACTTGTCACATCAAAAAATAGAATAATAAAAATACAAAGGATTGAAACAACTTATTAAATTCATTGCATCTTTGTTCATGTAATGCAATTGAACCACTGTTGACACAGTTATAAGATGAATTACAATCTGAAATTTTTAATGAATAATGTCCAGTGTATGCAATTAGTATTCATCACTGATTTAACTACAGTGACAAAGAAATAAATTATATTCCAAAAATGGTATATTGTATATAAAATGCTTTTTATTATACTTGTTGAATGATTGAATTTTACAGAGTTGTTGATTTACATGCATATTCAGGTAGGTTATATTGTTTGATTGATTTTTCTATGACTTCAACCCTTTTCAGATCAGCCAGAACATATTTTTTGATTGTAAGAATTTTTTTTCATAGTTCATAATGTTTTAATGATACAAGTCTTACTTTTTAACACATAGCTGAGAGGGGAGAAGAGGTGGATTCATATTTTTCCCCAAGGATATTTGCACATAAGCGAATATAACAAACCCAACAGGAATTGGAACTCAGCTCTCAGATTAATAATCCTGAGCCATTATCCATTACACCTCCCATGCATCAAAGCTTACAGCAAATGGTATTCCCTAGTGTACACCCATCTAGGTACTGACCAGGCTTAACATTACTTAACTTCAGTGATTGTATGGGAAATAGCCTTTCACCATGATATATCCATAAGTAGAAGGTTTATAGATATACAAAAAGTGCAAAAATGTTCAACACATCTCATTTCCCATGATGTGACCAAATCACCAAAAATTAGAATTAATTTTTCAAAGCACTTCTTGGTCAGGCCAATAACATTTCAGTCCCCACCTATTATAAAAAAATAGTAAAGCTGTAGTTCTTGCACAGTCCCTTTGGTAAAAACTTTTTTCTCCACCTAGTTTCTTTCTTTTCATTATAACTTAATATTTATTTGTCTCAGTTACCAATATTTCATTTATTTTTTTTTTAATTTTCTGCTTTATCTGCACTCATGATAATCAAGTGTTTTTGATCAATTGATTAACTTTCAGAGAAATAAACAAGTCACCAATGACTTGATCACTTCTTGTGTTTGAGAGATTTTGATGTGCCATATCCCTTCACAAAATTGGTGATCATGGCTCACCAGAGTTTCCTGTCTTTCGATACACTCATGAATATTGTCTGCTTTGTGACCCCATTTTCTTTGGCAGACACATTTCAAGTAGATTACTTGTTGTTTTCCTTAACTTCTTTCATCTCTGATATATCCTTTCCAAGCATTTTATCCTCATTATGATTGTTGTTAACAATTCCTTTTTTATTTGTTTTGTCAATGGGATTTTCAACATTTGCCACTAGAACAATATATCACTTGCCTCAACTCTATTTGTGATGAAATCATCTATCTTTCACTGTCATAAGGGATTAGATATCCTATCACAGTCCAGTACACTTTTCTTTATTTCTATTGGTAAAGAGATGCATATTTTAATCTTCCACCATTTATCAGGATACTTCACTGATTCTTCCAGTTAAAAAGCAGATAATTATTAGAATTATCTCAAATTTGTTAATCTTGATGAGACTTGGTAGGCTAAATAAATCTTAACATGCTGTTCTAAGATGAATATAAATTTGAAAAAAAGTAAAATTGTCAGAATTAAAAATCTTTATTAAAAAAAACTGGAAAGTCTATTTTTACTTTAGATTATTTTTGTCTAATGAATAAACAAAAATTCAAAAACTGAAATAGTTTATTTACTTTTCAAGAAAAATGGTTTTCATAAAAAGATTTTTTTGTAATATTTAATTCTTGAATTTCTCTAAGTACATCTTAAAAGATATGTTAAAAATATTTTAATGCCTCAAGATGAAAGGAAAATATATTCATATATAATATAATTAGACATTTTGTAAAAATAATGTCAGCCTTTTAGTGCAAAAATGTACAAGATCTTTTGTGGAACAAATTTAATGACTCATAAGCAATGTATATATTATCATAATGTTAATTGTTAAGTGTATTGTGATTAGTCATTCTGAAATTTCTATGATCAAGGTATCTTATAAATACTACTTCTTAAGTAACATTTGACAATCATATTCTGCAAAAAAAAATGCTTGCACAAATATGTTGAAGTTCAAAAAAGACAGACAAAGAATAATTATAATAATTACTTTTAAAGAGTACTTCACAGCATATTTTTAAAAGTGGAAGGGTCATCCGAATAAACATAAGTCTCAAAGAGACTACTTTGAAAGCAACTAAGGTACTAGTAACTCAGGTAGGCCCTTTTTCTAAAAAAAATAATATTAAATGGTTAGATGCTTGTATATATGAGAGGAAATAATTATAAATCTTTGAAAAATAAGCAGTATAAAGAAAGATACATGTAAATGATTTATTTTCCTTTTACATAGAAGCAACAAATGTCTTTCTGGCTACTCTGCTTATCAGCTACTCATATAAATTAAAACCCGGTAAATGAGAAGCCACAGCTTGCTAACAACAAACAGCACACTATTTCAGAATCTGCATATACAGAACCTTTTTAATATTTACTTACAGAAATAGCAACCAATGAACTGTTTTTACTTTGAATCATATTTTTTTCTTTTCAAACAAATTACATATTTTATCATGCCAGATTTTTAATCAATCATTCAGCTGAAATATTAAAATTCATAAAATAAAAAAAGATTATTATAAATTATAATTTCGCTCAGAAAAGATTGAATGAATACATTAGTGTAATCCTTCCACTTCTGATTGTTTAGCCAATTTGAACATCAAATCAAACATCTGACATTAACAGCATTATAATCAATATGTATTTCTATTACAGGCTCCTGTATATATCACTTCTTGCATACCTCTTTTTATTGCTAGTGTAAATATCTAATCTTGTGCAGATAAATGTTACAGAACCTAAATTTGGCACAATAAATGCTCAAGTAATTATTCATGTATTTCAAGTGATTTATTAGCTGTGTCATTTTGGGAACTTGTCTCGGATGGATACCATCAAAGAATTATGCATGAAAAAACAGAGAAGTATACATTATATTTCATTAGAAATGACTTCAAAATATTCAGTGAAATTTTTTATTTTTATTTTATTTTTTTAATTCCCCTCACATTCTAAAATGCAAAATAAGCTGTCTGGATTGTTTGTTTTTGTTTTTGTTTTTTGTTTTCTAGTAATTTTCCCTGCAAGGCATTTATTTTGACTTTACTGCAGTCTTACAAAATATATTCAAAATTTGCAGAAGGGAGAGGTTGGGTAGCAGGAGATCTGCTATCAAACATGAAATATCATGAGATTTTATTCATTAACTCATATTAAAGAGACAGGCAGTTTTGTTTCTAGTATTGGTTTAACATCATCAAGAAAAGTGAATAAACAATTTTAAGTGATCATAATTTTCAATATGAAGAGATTATAATTTTTTTAAGTCTTGTTTCCTTTTTTTTCAAAAATAAATCTCTCATAGCTGAATTCTATAGATTGAAAACAATTTAATCATCTCTACAGGTTTTAGGAATTTTAACCCATGTCCTCCTGGTATCAGTTTTTTTTCCATATATTAAGACAATTTTGACTCAAGTTCCTATTTTCTTAATTTCAGATAAGAACTTAGAAAATTTCCAGCATATTTCAGTAAAATTTTCACTTTCCAAACTTATAGTTTATAATTATAGTAGAGCTATTTTGAAAAAGAAGTCATCAGTTTAAACTAATGCCAGGAGTAACTGGCTTCAGAAAGCAATATTGAAAAAGACAGAGTCAAAATACCTAAGTAATTATCAACTATTTTTATATTTTCACAGAAACCTAGCACATATTCACAAAAAAGAAATACATGCTGTTTGATACTTTAGTTTACACTGAAAAAAATAAATTCTGGTGCATACCCTGAGAAAAAGGGAATTACTAAGTATGGCACACTGACAACATGATCATGAAAAATGTCCAAACATATTTTCTCATGTTTTGTCATTTTATAAAAAAAACAAGGTTTCTGTTTTTTTATGAAGAAGCACATGGGTTTATAAAGTCTATACATGAATTTATAAATATGTAAAAATGGATCATTTTCACTTGATTCTGTAATTATCTCCAAGATTTTTGGGGTGTGATGCAAACTTCTTTGAGGGATAAATCCTCTTTCCCCCTAAAGAAATATGTGACAGCACTGGAATACTTAGCATGAGTATCTGAGAAGTATCATCTACTTAATTGCAATATAAATGTATTGTTAAATGTATCCATATAATCAAGGCAACAAACTTAGTAGCAGTGATTCTTGTGGACTACAATTGTTGATGAATATGCAACAACTTAAGCACAAACTGTAAAACTACAATAAACAATTAAACAGACTTTGTTGGTCAACTTTTATGAAACTTATTTTAATGAGTTTTTGATGCCTCACAATAAGTTAATCTACATGCACAGGCTTTCAACCATATCATATTGAAATATTGGCTCCTTTATAATTATCAAAGTTAAGCAATGTCAAGCCTAGTTTGTACTGAGATGGTACCTTAAGCTTGATTATGTGGTTAATGGAAAATGGCTCAAAAATTGTTAATCAGAGGGACAAGTTTCAATTCTAGTTGGGTCCATTATATTCACTTACACTCAAATACACTTGGGAAAGGTATGAATCCACCTCTTCTCCCTCCAGCTATGGGTTAATTAGTAAATGAAATTCTTACAATCTAAAATATTTTTTGGCATTAAATAACTTGCAAAGGGTTGACAAGCTGTAGAAAACAAATCAATCAATCAATCAATCAATAAATCTACACACATACAGTATGAACATTAGAATCAACACTGCCTGGAGACAGTTTTTAAAAATGAAAAGGACATTGGAATGAGGGTGTGAAATCACAAGAGGATTACTTTGAGTCTAATGGGGATTGCAAAGGTGTTTGCAGTGATCAGATGATGGTAATATTATGCTCCCATTCATTTTCCCACAGGGCCTCAGAATCAGTGTCTTGAGGAGGTAGTGCTGCCCTAGGTCAAGGAAGTGGCTACTGGAAGACACTATTTCTGGTAACGGGACTCTACACCATGTCACATAAGCAGGAGAACTCAGTCATGAGTGTCAGACAATTTCGCTGAACACTTAACTCTTTACATCTGGCCATCTAACTCTCCAGACTGCAAAAACTCCTTGATTATTGTGTTTTGGGTATAATTGAGTGAGATACAAACAAAAATCTTTGTAACACCAAAAATGAATTGAAGGGAAGAATTATGGCAGCATTCACCAATTTAAACAAAGAGATTGTCCAGAAGAGATGCTAGAGATTCTGAAGTCATCTGGAAGGCATGGTTGAAGCCAATGGCAATTCTATTGAATAAATTAACTCTAGTATTTCAAAATATTTTTGTGTAATTTTGATAAATATATGTCAAAATGAGATGTCAGGGTTAAATTCATTTTCATGACAATTAGATGACAATTTATCCATCGCACCGTGTGTGTGTGTGTAAAGGCATGAGGCACTGAAGGATGAAAAAATAGAAAAGAACCTAAATTTTTGGTTTTCTTAAATCTATATAGTTTATTCACTTCAAATTCTTTCTACATCCTTTTCCTAAGAATCTCTATTGAGATAACCTATTTTGCATAAATATTAGTGATTAATACCCAATGTAGCAATGATCTGCTCAAGAAATTCTGTGGTTAATTAAATGATTTTTCCTTCTTTTAGTTCCATTAAAAGTTTTCCTAAAAAAACTTGATCTATGTTTCCAGTGTGTCCAGATTTACAATTGATGTCTATCTTCTGAGCAGCTTTATTTTCTCATTCTTTCAAAACATAATAGTTAACTCTTTCAAACATTAACTCTTTTAAGATGATTCATGATTAAAGATGTGTTTCAGTTCACAAGAATTTCAATGTAAACATTTGATAAAGTGTGTTTTAGTCAGTAACACTCAACATCTGGTATGAATTATTGCTTAAAGTGAAATAGAAAATTTTGAAATTGCTTTCTATATTTTTGATTAGCTGAATAAAATTAGTACATTTATGAAATGTGCTATTTATTTCATTTTCATTTTATTATTCAATAATATTTTGCAGTTGATTAAATGTCATTAATAAAATTATTTGAAAATACAGCATTTCTTGTGAAATTCATTTAAATCATTATTGTATATTTTATGAATGCAGGACTTATGGGAATTGTAATTTCCCAGTAAACTGCAGTAAAACCAAGTATAAATAATTAGACCATTTAAATCTATGCTATTAAATATCATTTTAAATGCAGCTAGAATCTTTGGAGTTGTTAAAAAGAATAATCATATTTCATTTGAGTAGTCAATTCTAATGAATAATTTTTATGAAATATTACAATGAAATTTTGACTAAGTTCTTGAGTCATCTTACCTGCATTCTGTAAGTTTGCATATTTTTTTAAAAAAAGGTTCATACAGAGAAGTAAAATAGTTCTTTGTTTTGGTCAAATTAAGTGCCTGAGTTAGAAATTAAAATTACATATATATTTTTTTTCTAACAGAAAACCAATTCTATTTTTCTTGCTAGAAACCTTTCAGAAAACAATTTTCAATCTTTTTCTCTTTGATACTGGCTATCCATTTTTTTAATTGAGGTGATTCTTCTCCAATACATACAATTTTCAATAACTTGCAAACTAACTCATTAACCAAAAAAATAATTAGACAGGTCACCTGCTATGTACTATCAATCCTCCTCTATGCCAGTGAATGCTTGAAAATTTCCTTATAGACAAAGCAACTGAAATTAGGCTCTACAGAAGGATGCTGAGAATACCACAGACAGACTGATTAAGTAATGAGGAGGTTTTAAGCAAAATGGAAATAAAAAAGGAAATTAGAATCAGAAAAGTGGGTTGACATTTTTGAAACACACAATGAAGAATGGGGTCTTGAAAATTGAACACTCACAGGCCATAATGAAGGCAAGAGGAGCAGTGTAAACAGTGGGTAACATACTTAACTAGATTGTATAAATGGATAGTAGAGCAGAAAGGATAGTAAAAGAATAAACATTGCTCAGAGCTATAAAGAATAGTAAGTTGTTGAGAACCATGTTTGTCCACATCTTGAAATGACATGGCACATAAAAGACCTAAATTATTATCATTATGACATAAATGCAAACTACCCATGTCAAATACTTCAGAACTTTCAGTTTTGGTAATGAACATCATTCACAGCTATTCAAGCCAGAAATACAATTCTTTGTTTAGGTTCATTTCTTTTGGTTTCATTCTTAAATCAAAGCAAAGATTTTAATTGAATATACTGACTTATAAGACATATATAAGCGTATATTTATCTCATGATAAATTACTATATATTACATGCAGATCATTCAGTATTAATAAATGAATAACAATATACATTCCAAGTTGGTTACAGCAATTTAGCTTTTAGGAATCAAACCTCCATTGGAAATTTCAGAGTACCAATGTATCAGTGAATTCTCCTCCAGGGAAACAGGAATCTTATTACTCTTTAGAGAATTTAATTGTGAATACAACAGTGGCAAAGATGTCAGAATTTGATAGTGGAATAATAATGAAAGGCAACTGATTATAGCATCAAGAGATCAACAATTAAATTATCTCCAAATAATTTATGCTAGGCTTTGTCTATATAATCATAATTTGTATTTTTGATCTCCATTATTATGAGCAGCAAATCTCTTGTCAACATAAGGGGATTGAATTACAAGTTGAAAGAGATGATGTACAAGGCCCAACTTTCCATGCAAAATGTCCTTGCAAGTTAATTTGACCTGTAATCCTCAAAATAATATGTCAGAATATTTTAAACTTATATCAGGGTATGATGAGGTTTTCTTCAGTTTTCAAGCAGAACTTTTAAGCTTGGCAAACATTTTCCATTGATTATGCCAGAATATTGAATTTCACATTACATCATCAAGATATAAAAACAAAACTTTCTCTATTTGATTAAAAACATATCCATCCATGAATTAGTTCATTTAGTATTATAAAATAGGTAAAAGATGAAGGACACTTCTTTGAATGGTTAGTCATGCATTTGTAAAAAAAACATCCTTATTTTTTTTTAAATCAAAAACAAAATCAAGTGTAAAAGTTAAATTCATGTTTTGCATCAAATCAATCATGTCTAAAGTCTGAAAATCTGTCAACTCTGTATATGAAAAAAAGCTATGAACAAACCATCAATTATCCAGTATTCATTACCATGAAACACTGATAACTGATTCATTTTCAGAAAAATTCTTTGACAAGTTTTCATAAACTTCACAGATAGATGACATAACTGTGATGTTTAACTCATTTTCAGTCCCCAGTAAATATGACCTGAAATACATACACACCTGTTATACCCATCAACATCTGTTCCTGCTCAATCAACAAAGTAGGCAAAGATAAGAATGTATAGGCAAATGAAACTGTCTCCAGGTTGTAAAGACCTGAAATCACTTTGACAAAAACAATTTCCTTGATCCTTTGGGACAGAAATAGCATCTCTTGACAGCACCCTAAATGGTACTCTAAAGTCAACATATTTAAGATCACCAAAATAATTCTTTTTAAAGGACCCTATTTTTATAGCCTACCTTTTCCCTATAATTTACACTCATCTATCTTCCTTTATCAGTGTAATGACAATGATTACTGTGGTCTTTTATAAGCTGCCCAACTCCTGTAACATATCCATTACACACATCCACACTTTTCACTAATGGCTCAACAGACACACACACATTGCAGCTCTGCAAATATTAACTCCTCAAAGTGATCATCCAGTCTGCAAATGAGTTCAATTAAGAGTAATTAACTTAAACAAATGCTAGCACAAAGTACTTATCAACAAGCTCAAATCTTAAACTTCTCAGCATTTATCAAAATAAAGATCAAGTTTTTTGTTTTTTACATATTTCTTATAGTCAAATATATTATATACTAGCTTAAAAACTGCCCTATCAGGTGACATTTAAGCTAGCTCCTGTAGAAGGCTCTTGATTGGGCCTTTATCACAATAAGTAGGGAGGAGTAGAAGCAATAGGCAACAATAAACTACAGAGGAACTCAAAATTGATCACTGAATTTAAGTACTGCATTAGTATTTAAGCTTGCCTTTTAAAGGTTCAATGACAATTCTTCTGCCACCACTTTATTTAAAGACAATTTGATGTATATAGGTCCTTACTTTCCTTACAAACAAGAAAAAATCACGCTAAAAATTTTTTTTTAAATTTTAAATCGCCAAAAACAATCGCAGTAATGAAAACTTGGGAATCCAAAATTTCAAGATTGCAAGTCTGGATCTGGTCCATAATGTTTTTAATTTGCTCACAGTGTCAGCCTGATTCCAAAATGATATATGTTGGGCTACATCTCTAGGAGTAAAACTGAAAAGTGTGACACACAGACATTTGCATTAATTAATATATATATATATATATATATATATATATATATATATATATATATATATATATTTTGTTACACACACACACACAAGTTTCATTAAAAATAACTGACAAAGGTATTGCAGTTAGGTCTTTTACTGAAATTTTTCTTGTGTTCTTATGATTTTCTTCTTTTCTAGACATAAATTATATAGAAATTGTTCAAATGTTCTGTATGTCCAAGTGATTTCAGCTATACTTTTAGCCATCATCAAGGATGATTTTATTTTTTACTTTTAAATGAATTTATAGATTATTTTATGTATGCATTTAGAGTTATAGAAATATTTTATTTTCCATACACAGCACATTGTGGGTGTATTCATAGTTACATACATACAGAACATTCCAACAATTTCTACATAATTTATATTCAGAAAAGAAGAAAATTATAATAACGCAAGAAAAAAATTAAATAAAAAAACTACTGCAGTACCTTGTTTTACTGAAACAGAGGCATTGCTGCCCAAATACACAATTATACATATTGCTGGAAAGCAAAAAGCTGGAGGAGAGTTCCATAAGTGAGAAGTGCAAGAGAAGAAAATGTTGGCATATAAATTATGATTACATTTAGCCAAATTGACTGTGAATTGATAGAACTTTGTTGCCATTTTAGTTAGTGGGTTCACAGGTTTGAGTAGACATCTGTTTTTTTTTTAAAAAAGTAAAATATTTACCCACTAGATAACTGAATCTTTTAAGGGATTTGCCTTTATGTAAGCCTTGATTAAGAACAAATCTAATATATTTGTGAGTGAACAGGGTGCAATGGGTAAATTTTTGCCATTTTATATTTTGAATTTTATACATGCACATTGTCTGATTTTGCTAACTGCACAGTGTCAGTTGGGCAGCATCTCTGAGAAAAATAGAGCCCCATGATGCCAGTTACTCCCTCAGAAATTTGAAAACAGCATGCTGAACTGCTTGGCATTCATGCCATAAGCTCCAATACAAACATTTCAGAGTGTTTGGATGTCAATGGACAGGACAGTGCAGAGGATTTGGAAAGAGTTGGATGAGTCTAATAGTGATTACGAAGGTAAAGCAGCACAGAAAACTCACTCTGATCATTCTGATAGGAAATGTACTCCCAAGTTTGTTAGTGAGGGCCTCAGTCTCAACACGGAGCCCTACATCAAGTGCCTTGAGGAGGTTGTGCTGCCCTGGGTCAAGAGGGTGGCTGCTGGAAGACCCTATGTCTGGCAGCAGGACACTGCACCATGTCACACAAGCAGGAGAACCCAGTCCTGGCTGTCAGACAATTTCTGCAACCACTTCACCTTTTATATCTGGCCATCTAACTCCCCAGACTGCAACCCCCTTGATTATTATGTGTGATCCATAGTTGAGCGAGAGACCAATTATGGATACCAAAAATGAACTGAAAGCAAGGAAAGCAGCATTCACCAACTTAAATAAGGAGACTGTCCCGAAAAGATGCAGGAAATTCTGAAGTTGTCTAGAAACTGTGGTTGAAGCCAATAGCAATTTTACTGAATAAATTTACTCTTTAGTATTTCAAGATATTTTTGTGTAATTTTGGTAAATACATCTGTTAAAATGAGATGTCAGTGTTATTTTCATTTTTGCATAATTCAGACCACAATTTATCCATGTGCATCTTTTACCAAAAAATTACAAAGGAATCTCCACATTGTAACTGGCTTTGCTCAAAATAAAAGCTATTCTTTAATCACAGTTTATTTCAAATGTCAACTCAGTGTCCTCCATTTCTTTTCACAAGTTGATGTGAATCAGTTTAAGGTAATATTGTTAGTAAGATTTTATAAGTCATAGACTATAATCCTAATTCTTTAAGAAATCACGAGATATCCCTCTAGAGGTACAAGTTAACACTTTTGGTGAGTGACTGGAGATTAACTCTGTTGCTAAGATAAATTTTAAGAAACAAGTATAAGAAAATGAAGAACAAATGTTTATCTGGGAAGACAGACTCAAATGCAAAGGTGTGTCACAATGGCTAGACAGAAGATAAGTTCTGAGATTTTCTGTCTAAACAAATAACAAACAATGAATTCATTTCACAAGCACTGATCTATGTAGAAGAGGCAAAGAGAATAAATCAAAATTAATTCATGTAATCTCTTGGATTTTCACCCTTAGAGATGTATGGCAAATATAGGAATAAAATAGTACAGAGTAAAACTATCTGCAATTGTTAAAAGAAAAAATACAGATTCAATGATACATATTTATTTTACTGTCATCTGCTTTCAGATGATAGCAAAGAAAAAAATTCTCACAAACATGTCAAGTAATCAAATATAATACAATCTCATATTCAAACTGAACTTTCATTATGGAACAGACAAGATTATGAGAAAGGATTTTATAATTTTAACTTGATCATGAAGTCTTCTCTGTGACTGTCATCTATTCTCGGTCTTCTCTTTCACTGCCTGTAACCCCCTGCATACTAGTGGTGAAATGATTTAAAAAAAAAAAAAAGCAATGCAAGAAAAATAAGCATGACATAAAAAATAGTACTAAACAGATCAATAAAACAAGTATTTTTTCTTACAGGAAAGAACATTACAGCTTTACTATAAACTAAAATGAAAGAAAGAGCCAGATTATTTATACATGAATCAGCCTTCCTTAGGACTGAAAATGAGGTTTTTGATTATCGGACTGAGCACATTGAGTGTCATGTAACAAATGCTCAGCTGTTGACAAACAGGATGTATTGAAGCACCTATGTCAATTATCAAAATTTCCTTTTCAAATATTTGTCCTGGGTATGATGATAAACTATATCTGGCAGCAAGGCCTACAATTGGGAGGTTTTGAGGTGCATGGAACCATCTCTTAATTGCTGTTATTCCCAGGTCCACCCTGACCTGGGGTGGTAGCATATGTTGTGGCCTCAGTTATGATCAAATATTTAACCCTCAAACTGAGGCCAAACCACTAAGAAAGTATAAAAATAGATTTTTATAGTAAATACTAGCAATATATTTTTTAATAAAAAAATATTACCAACAATACATTTTGGGAAAAAAAATTAATACATATTCTATTCATGTGAACCTATGCAAAAAATGTTGTTGGTATTAAATAACTCATTGATGATGATATGCCATAAACCAAAACTTTCTAAATATTGGCTGGTATATATTGTTTAATTCTGAATTCCAGCTTCTGATCGATTGTATGTATATCATCAATGACAATCTGACTTTTAAAATGGTAAATTATGGAACTAATAGCACTACAAGACTAACCAAACTGTGTTTAAAAATGTACTGGTTTTCTGTTAATCTGGTTTAGGGAAACTGCTTCTTTTTTATAAAAAGAAATCATTTTTTATCTATCCAGATTTTTAATCAAAGACATATACTTGAAGTGAACCTTTGTTCATTGATTAGGAATAGCTAAAAGTGCAGCAGTGAAATTCTATTTACACAAGAAGTTGATTATCCTTAGCCTGGCTCAATGTCAAAAAATTTCATGGGCTAAACTATTCTTAACTTTAGGCAAGACATGTCTCATGATTTGTCAATCCTGCTTTCATTCAAGTTCCTTGCAGTATATCCGTTATTATCTCAAAGTCTTCAAGCTAAGAATAAAATCTTGTAGATTTTCAGTTAATGAAACATCACAACTACCAACCACTTTTTCTGGTGCTCTTCTTATCTAATGCCAATTTTTGTTGCATCCAAAATTTGGCAGAATTTGTTTCAGATGACCTAAGGTTTTCTAATTATCTAGACATGCAAGCACATACTGCTGAAATAAAAGCAGTAGTATTTTTCATGTATTCACTAAGAATTAGTCAGATAGATGCAAACAGTTGATATATAAGGAAATTTGGTAATTAGTAATAGTCATAATTACAACTGTAAATAACTTCACAATAATTGTGGTAAAATTTAAAACTAATTTATTTCTATTTTCACAAAATATGTAAATAAAAATGTATGTAAAGGAAATCAGTTTTTGTGAATTAATTTTTTCTTAGTAAAATAAAAATTTTTATTTTTTGAAATGTGTGATAGTGAAATAAATAAATAAAAATAAATAACAAGATCAAAATTTCATCATATGTAAAAACAGACAGACAAACAAAACCATCATTCAATCAACAAATTAGAAAGCTTTCATAACCAGAATTTAAGAAAATAAACAATTAATAACAAGATTAAAATGTACCCAACCAAGCAGAATATAAGGCCACAACCCAATGAGAAGTGAGAGACCTTGTCAAAGCATATATATGTATAGATGCATATACAGATGGAAAAATCAACCAAAATCAGAGTTCATAAATTAATTTTATTCATTCTCCAATGCAGCAGTCATCACAACATACTCAGAGACAAACTATGATATTTGCACATCTAGCTGGCAACCTTAGACAGCTAACCTATCTTTGCTACATTGAAAACAATCATACGTTCCTTCACCACATGGCCAAATGGCTGCTACTACATTTGGGTACTATATATATATATATATATATATATATATATAGAGAGAGAGAGAGAGAGAGAGAATTTAACAAAATATATGTCATTTTTTTTTAATACCTGTAGGATACTTTAAACCAATGCTTTTTCAAAAGGTATTTGTTGGCAATATACAAACACAATCAAGACACATCAATAACCTCCAAAAAATCACAGTGGGGTTTTCAACTGCAAAGAATTCTTAAAAGCCTTGTTTATTGTCCAATGCTGTGTAGATGCAAATTGTTTTGACTTTCAGTGTGAAGCAGTCACTTCTAAATTTGCATGATTGTCATTTGGTTGTTGTTCTTGCAGGAAGACAGGCAAATTTTGACCTTCAATCAACCATAATGAACATATAAAATGCTCCTTTTCTTTGCATAGGCTCGGCTGGTAGAATTTGATATACAAAACTTCAAGAACTCTAAGATGGAATACTGAGTGAGCACTATGTAGAATGGAAAAGAATCAACAAGTCGTGAATTGCTTGAGTAGTTTTTTTTTTTAAATATGGTTATAACTACTCGAACACAAATATGAAGAAACATTGTGTAATCCACGTTTCTAACCTCTAAGGGGTTCATCCTATGTAAACCACTTCACATCGGCAGTTGAATTTGTATACTA
>CAHIKZ030002946.1:0-92500 GCA_903632075.3 Acanthosepion pharaonis
AAAACTTATTTGCCTATTTTTGTGATGTCAACAAACACTCATTACCACTTGCATAATTCTCATTGTAGTAGACACTTTGTAATTGCAGCTACAACTATAGTAATATCGTAGAACAATACTGGTGTCAGATACCTTTGAATACCACTCGCACTAATAATACTTGCTCGATAATACTCACTCGAATAGTAACCACCAAACAGTGATCTGAATAGAGAAATAGTGTAGTGAATAGTGAGATAGAGGATAGTGTAGAAATAAGGATCAGTATAGTAACAGAGGATAGAATAGAAATAGTGATCAATTAGACGCCACACTAATTCCCATATATACATTTCCTTTACCATCACATGGTCTACTTATTAGAAATCGAATCACTTCTGTTTGCTCACTGGGGATCTGTGTTCAAACTCCAGTGACGGCAGTGACACTTTATAATCAACATTTTGGATATTGTTATCAAAATCAATTTCCTCCAAGCATCTTATTTAAAATGACTGGAAATTTATCCACTTATAAACTTTGTTTTGTATATTGTTATTAAAACCCGTAGCTCACAAACACTGTTTAAAATGACTTAGAATTTATCTGCTTATTATGATCAAAGTTCCTGATATTGTTATCAAAATATTAATCTAAACTGTATGTAAGAGAACTCCCTACACTATAAGATTTAAATGAAGTTCCCTTAAAAGAATTCCCCTCACTATAAGAGAACTCCCCAGACTATGACATTTAAAAGAACTCCCCTCACTATGATAGATCTTTGTTCACTATAAGATTTAAAAGAACTCCCCTCATTATAAAATATAGGAGAATTCCCCCTCAATCTAAGATTTAAAAATCTCTCCTCACTCCAAGATTCAAAAATCTCCCCTCATTATAAAATTTAAGAGAACCCTCATTTAAGAGAACTCCCCACATTGTGACATTTAAAAGAACTCCCCTCACTATGAGAGAATTCCACTCACTCTAAGATTTAAAAAACTCCCCTCACTATTAGTTTTAAGAGAACTCCCCTCATGATAAGAAAACTCCTCGCACTATGACATTTAAAAGAACTCCTCTCACTACGAGAGAACTCCACTATAAGATTTAAAAAACTCCCCTCACTATAAGTTTTAAGAGAACTCCCCTCATTATAAGAGAACTCCCCACACTACGAGTGAACTCTACTAACTATAAGATTTAAAAAAAACTCCCTTCACTACAAGATTCAAGAGAATTCCCCTCACTATAAGTTTTAAGAGAACTCCCTTCATGATAAGAAAACTCCTCACACTATGACATTTAAAAGAACTCCTCTCACTACGAGAGAACTCCCCTCACTATAAGATTTAAGAGAACGCCCCTCACCACGAGAGAACTCCACCCAAAGATTTAAAAAACTCCCCTCACTGTTAGTTTTAAGAGAACTCCCCTAACTATAAGAGAACTCCACACGCTACGAGTGAACTCTACTAACTATAAGATTTAAAAAACTCCCCTCACTGTAAAGTTTAAGAGAACTCCTCACACTATGACATTTAAAACAACTCCTCTCACTACGAGAGAACTCCCCTCATTATAATATTTAAGAGAACTCCCCTCACCACGAGAGAACTTCACTCAAAGATTTAAAAAAAAACCCTCACTATAAGAGAACTCCCCACACTACGAGTGAACTCCACTAACTATAAGATTTAAAAAACTCCCTTCACTGTAAAATTTAAAAGAATTCCCCTCACTATAAGATTTAAAAAAACTCTCCTTACTAAGAGAACTTCCCTCACTACGAGAGAACTCCCCTCACTCTAAGATTTTAGAGAACTCCCCTCACCATAATGACAGAAAGGAGTAAGAAACGCAAAGATTTGTCTTTTCAAGAAAAGCTTGAGATCTTAGAGTTCTATGATAAATTACCCAAAATGAGCCAGCGCCGTGCTGCTGTACACCTAAAGATTTCGCAGCCATTATTGTGTAAGATTTTAAAAAACAGATCGGCCATTGAAAAATCCGCTCTTAATAACGTTAACATAGATCGCAAAAGGGTTCGATCTGGTAAAGACAGTCAAGTTGAAGCGGCACTGAAGATTTGGTTCGGCAGGGTTCGTGACAAGAATGGTTCGATTAACGGGACGTTGATACGACAGAAAGCGGAAGAATTTGCTAAGGAAATGGGCAAGGAAAATTTCACAGCGACTGATGGTTGGTTTCACAGGTGGAAAAAACGGGAAAATATCGTCTACAAACGCGGAAATCGGAAATGCACGGATGTTTTATCAAATGAGATGTGGATCAATACAAAATGGCCGAAGATTATTGCTGAGTATTCTCCCGAGAATATTTACAATGCAGACGAAACAGGGATTTACTTTCATGCCTTACCCGAAGATACTTATTCGTCTCAAAGGGAAGTCACCAAAGGATATGAATCTTCAGGAGAACGAGTGACGGTTCTCTGTTGTGCCAATATGGCAGGTCAAAGACGAGGGCTTCTCGTGATAGGGAAAAGTAAAAATCCCAGGTGTTTTAGAGGTATCAAATGTTTACCTGTACATTACTATTCAAGTGTAAACGCATCAATGACGACTGCCATTTTTAACACTTGGTTACTTAAATGGGATAAAGAATTAAAACAAAAGATTGTCTTGTTAATTAGCAATTGTATAGTGCGCACAACTAATTTGCCATTAAAGAACATCAGACTCATTTTCTTGCCTTCAAACAGGGCATCGTTAAATCAAACTTGTAACCAAGGCATCGCATTCGCTTTAAAGACTTGTTATCGAAGAGAACTTTGTACAAGAATTTTATCCGAACTTGACGTTACACAAAATGCTTCTTTTGATGCAAATGAAATTGCGAAACAAATTTCTCTTCTGGATGCACTGCATTTGTTAGCGATGTCATGGCAGCTAGTCTCAGAAAAGATGATTGAAAACTGTTTTAGAAAAGCTGGATTTTATAAAACAAACACAGAAAATTCGGTTAGCGAAGACTTGGAGCTTATGACAAATGAAATTATTCACAGGACCCCGGACTATGGGTCAAAAGAAAAATTTGAGAATTGGTTGGCTGTTGACAAAGCTGAAGTGGCAACGTCAGAAACACGTCAAGCGGTTACCGATGTCGACTGCAAATTAGAAGAAGAAAATGAATCAAGTCTGGAAGAAGAGATTTCTGAAGTTCCCCCTTCTAATAGTCAAATGCTGGAAGCTCTAAAAATACTTCGTCGCGGGGTGCAACATAGATCAGCAGTATTTCAAAAGCATTACGAATATGAGCAATTTATCAATGAACTACTATCAATGAACAATTTATCAATGAACTATTATCAATGAACAATTTTTATCAATGAAGTATTATCAATGACCTACAATCGTTGACGTCGTATCAAAAGGTTACTACCAATGAACTTCTAGATTAAGACAGTGATCAGACAAATTATTAAGAATGTCTCGCCTTGTTTCAAATTTCCCGATGATTCTATTTTATAGTAACAAATTTTATACAAATACCAATTATTGTGTAAAAAGGTGACTTTCTAACCATGTTTGATGGTCATAGTTGCATGTGGGGAACAGTTGAACAAGTTGGTAATGTGTTTACGACACTTGGCAGGCTGATATACTTGCGTGTGGGGGACTGTTGACAAGGTGGTAATATACATGGGAGACTTGGGTGAGTGAGGTATTTGCGCGTGGAGGACAGTTGAGTAAATGCGGTATATTTGTGTTGGGGGCAGTTGAGCGAATGAATTATTTGTGTGTGGAGGAATGTTGAGCGAATTAGAGTCTTTGTGTGTAAGTCAGTTGAGCAAATGAGGTATTTGTGTCTGGAGGACAGTTGATTAAATAAGGTATTTGTGTGTGGAGGACAGTTGAGCGAATGAGGTATTTGTGTGTGGAGGATTTGTATGTGGAGAAAAGTTGAGCAAATAAGGTATTTGTGTGTGGAGGACAGTTAAGCGAATGAGGTATTTGTGTGTGGAGGATAGTTGAGCGGATGAGGTAGATGCGCGTGGAGGACTGTTGAACGAAGCAATTAGTGTGTGGGATAGTTTACTGAGATGCTAATGTGTGGGGGACAGTTGAGTAACTGCGGTAGTTTCGTGTGGAGAACTATGAGTAATGAGTGTGGTACAATTGAGCAAATGAGGTAACTGTGTAAGAGATTTTAGGGCAAGTGAGGTATTTGTGTGTGGAGGGTGGTTGAGCGAATGAGGTAGCTGGGTGTGAGACATTTTACTGTGTTGGTAATGCAAGTGTAGGGCAGTTGGGTAACTGAGTTGCGTGTCGGGGGCTGTTGACTTGTTAATATACGTGGGACAGTTGACCAAGTGAATTTTTGTGTGAGGACAGTTGAGCTAAAATGAGGTAGCTGTGTGTGGAACAGTTTGGTGACTGGAGTATTTGTGTTTGGAGGATATTTGAGCAAATGAGATAACGTTGTGGGACAGTTTACTGAGTTGGTAATATATGTGTGGGACAGTTGGCTCACTGAGGTAGCTGTGTGAGGGGAACTACTAAAACAGTTGGTAATATGTGTGATTTGTATGTAAGTTGCATGTGTGGGATTGTTGTCCGAATTCTTAATACGAGTGTGGAACATGCAACTGGGGTACTTGCGCGTAGGGATCTGTTGACCCAGTGCGTGTGGGACAATTTGATGATTAAGTTGGTAGCACATGCAAGACAGATTAGTGATTAAAGTGGTTATATGTATGAACCTATTTTGTGTTTGATGTCGTGATAATTTGACTTTTGTGAAAATCATGACTGAATTTGGCATGCACATTCGCCATTCTTTAATCTGGAAGGGGGAAATGTGCAGTGGAATGTCAGCTATGGAACATTGTAGTATGTCGTAATGACGCAGTAGGTGCAAGCATGTTTCGAAATGATGGACACATTTTAAATAAGTACAGTTTTATGTTCAAAGACGATGCTTCAAAACAGTTGTCAAAAGTGTTTAATGTATGATTTATGTAATAATTTTCAGCTCTAATAGAGTCACAAGACAAAGGAAATTTACACAGACATTTTTATTGTGTAGAATAGCGCACCTTTGCGCGCCACTACTAAATAAAAGATTAAAATGGACCCATTTCTTTGATTATTTTAATTATGGTGGCAAACACTACTTGAAATTGCCTTTTTAAATGTTATTATAATTTTTTAATTGTTAAGTTTTTTTTTCTGTGAAATCAATTCAGAATTTGTTGTAGTCTCAGTAAAAGAGATCAGATATATTACCATTGGACGAGGTGTTTCTTTCTGATTTATGAGGTGGAGTCTCAAATAGAGGCGAAAGTTCACTGTTTTTTAATGTTTTTTCTTGGGGTCTTTATTCTTTCACCTTCAGTAACCTTTTTGCCTTAGTGGCCAAGAATGGAGCTTTCAAATTTAAAAAAATCCTCTCAAGAAATGGCCATAATATTTCTGAAAAACATGCAAAATGATTTATTTATTTTCTTCTTTCACACGGATTTGTTATTCAACCAGAGAACATGCATTATTTGTATTCTTAGTGGTTTTATTGCAATGTCAGAGAGAGAAGGATTTTTGCAGATTATATCTGCCAAAAAATAAGATTCTATTTAACATATATACATTTTGTTATTTTACCGTTTATAAGGTTTAGAAGTAATGATGTCATCTTTTTATTCCGTCGATTATTTAAACTATTATCCTCATCTCTTTTCTGTTTTCATCTCTACATTTAAGATAGTGTATCTAAACCTTCAAATGGAAATACAAAATCATCCAAAATTAAATGATTCGTAATTTTTTTACTTAAATTAAATACTTTATTTGTCATAGTCTGTCTATATTTCTGAGCTCATTTTATTATTTACATTATTTGGACTATTTCCTCCACTTTATCCATATTTGTCACAACGTTTCGGCCGAGGGGCTCCAGCCTTCTTCACGTGATTGGAATGTCGACTGAACACTTTATTTCGCTCACAAAAGATTTGTAGACTATTTCTAGTTCAAACGTGCTTGAAATGATGGATGTCATATTTTGCATTTTCCCCTCTGAAAGTGCTCCACTGCCTTATATATTAATTATTGAACTCCACTCTTTGGGCCTTGTCATTGGATCTAACCAACGCCTTTATCCTGTGCCATATGCCCTGGGTATGAATTTCTGTGTTTTATAAACCTAATGTCTTCAGATTGTTTTTTTACCAGTGCTCATATTGCAATTTTCTGTTAAAACATTTTCTCTGAAGAACTCCTTATTAACATGGTTCCTATATTGGTCATTCATTTGTATGCTTGGTCGGCTCAGGATATTTTTGTGGACTAGCATGTGTGCTGATTCAAACGTTCTGATAAATATGGCGACAAAGATGAGGGTCAATAGTCCGAATAAATAAATGATGTTTATTTGTCGTATGAAATTAGATTATCATGTAATTGCCTGAAAACAGAAAATATTTGGTTCATCTTTTTTGTCGAAATTATAGTTGAGATCAGGCAGAATTTCTTCCAGATAACATTGCACAGTACATTGTAAAAACATTATTAATAAGTTATCAAATAAACTCTGGGATTTTTTGATTAAGAAAACAGAAGTGCTACTTGTCTTGTTTTTTTTAGCATTAGACAAAAAAAAAACGAATGATCGGAAAAATCCTATTTAAGATACGTTGAATCCAGTAACGACAATTCTCTGTTTAAAAAGGCATTTATCTCATCAGTAATACTCGGTAACAGAAAAAGTCTAAAAGAACTAAAGAGGTGATTAAAGAAAAGCGTAGAAGAAAGGACTAACTATTAAATGCGGTTTTCAATAAAGAGACAGTCCAAGTTTTCCTAAAAACTTTAAATCAAACAGTTTCTAATTCAACTATTGAGCTGGTATAATTAGACGAAGACATATGATTTTTATAAGAATAGTGAAAGATGCATTTGGAAACTAAGCAGATGACAAGATTGGAATTTATTGTTTCCATATGGTAGTAACTGCTGGAAAATCGTTTTCTATCAGAAGATTCTTGATACTATGAAATATGATTCTATTGCGAATGCTGAGGATTGATTGATTGGTTTGTTTGTTTGATACATATCAACTCCTTAAAGGTCATTGAATTCGGAAATTTAATTTTCTTGGGACTTTTGAATAATAAATCTATGATATATGTTATTCTGCTTTCGAATTGAATACAACATAGATGATTTATTAGCTTTTGTATGCATGTATATTTTGTGTAGAAAAAATTAATAGTGGTGATATGATTTTTATGGTGTAGTTTTCTTAACGTTAATTTTCAGAATACAATTTGATATCTTTAAAAACTTGTAAGATATTGTGTGGATTAATGTCATGAAAAGTTCTTTGGGAAAGTCTACAATTTGTTGGTATGTTTTTTTATTGTGTACAGTTTTTGGTAGATAAATTAACCCAGATTGAAGGTGGTTCTTGTTTTTAGAATATAAAAAGTTTATTATAGAGGGGTTATATAAAGTATGGACATTATTACTTCATCTATCTTCTTTTTTAATGTTTCAAGATGTCATCTTTGATAGTTCAGCCTGTATAATTATTTGTTTGTGTTGCCGGTCCATATTGTTTGCAATTCTTCTTTGATAAATGCGTTAATAGTTGATCTGAGGTCGGCGTAGAAAATTGAATGTTGAAAATATTTTAAATCTTTGGAGACTGATGCTTTTTGACTGCCGAATTGTCCCTATCCGTTGACCACCTTGATGCCGAAATAGGTAATAATCGTCATAAAATTTGATATCATTATATGACAAATATTATATTATGCAAAGTTTTATATTTAGTGAAATTCTTGATTTATTTGATTTTTTTTGCATGCTCTGGGAAGTGACAAGTCTGAATATAATATAATTTGATTATATTATTATAGCTATTCTATCATTAATGTTCATTTGTGTAGTTTTCTACTGAATGCAGATATATTGTTTAGAAGTGGCTTTAACTTATAAAACAAATGGGAAAACTAAAATACATATTTTGATCATTCAGCGTGTTTAGGAAGATGGTTTTTTTAACTGTGGATAGATGGAAAGATTTTACTGGAGGATGATAAAAAAAAAAGATGCTTTCAGGCTTGGGTGTGTTTTAATAAAAAAATCGACCAAAACATGGCTTACAGATAATAGATTATTTAAATTTTATGTTTATTTATGGTTTGCTCATGGATAGGCTATCTCAGATTGAGTTTTTTTCTTTTCTATTAAATATTTTATCAAGGTTGGGAGAAATTAAAAGATGAAATATTTAAGAGTTGAATGAAAAAATTTCAAAAACACGGTAGGTTAGTTTGTACATCTTAAGGATAATTTTAGTGGAGGTTTTGTTATGAATTCATTAACTTTCTCCAGAGATTTATAAAACACCTAGGGTAACTCTTGGTCTTTGATGATAAAACAGTGTTTGGCTCCCTTGTGTACTACGTAATCATCACCGTATATATTTTTTGATCCTAATTTGAGTATATTTGACAAACAAGAATAATGATTGATTATCTGCTCCCCAGGAATGAGCAATAACTTTAGTACAAAGATTTTGGTCCATATTGACCAAAGGTTTTTAAATGACAACAATGAAATCAGCTTTCCGTGAAAGATTATCACCATAACCACTAATCTGTGACATCAATTATTGTCATTATTGAGCTATTATTGTTATTTAATTTACCCAGGCATGGACTATTCAGCTTTATATTTAACACATTTTTTGTTTCTTTCCATTTTTCAGCCATGACAGTTTGACCTTTATCATTCTTATTGTAACACTCTCAGCCAATATTTGTATTACTGTTTCTGTTCATATATCTGTTTATCTAAATTCTTTAAACTTTTATTTCTGGTCCAAAAAAGTAAACAACAGGTATAGGGTCAAAAACAATTTTTCTTAATTTGACAAAAGTGGATACATTTAAGCTACCTTAAATTTTTTTCATTCCTATCAAATTTGTTTTTTTAGAGAGTTGTAGGTGGTGTTCTGTTGTGTTCCTATGTTTTAAACCTGTATTATTTTCACAAAAGTCGTCTGGCCATATACATGGGACAATCTGTTTCTGTGTTCAACCACTTTTTTAAACTTATTTTTCATTAAAAGTAACAAGACATTAAGTGCATATTAAATTATGAGAAACCACATGAGTTGCTCTTTTAAGACGAAAACAAATCATTAATCCGTACCCTAAAAAGGCTCTATCCTCTAGGAAGTTTCTAATAAACGACGCTATTTACAACTTTTAACTCCAGGTACCAAGATCCGTTTCACCATGTCGCATATCCATGTTTAAAATATGTCCTTTCATGGTCAAGAATTTACTTTAACTGTTCTTTTTTTTTGAACCATCCTTCCCTGATATTTTTTCTAATCTAATTAAGTGAAAATGGGACATCTCTTGGTTTACAACATGCTTAATATTCAAATGTTGTTAAGTTATACCACAGAGCCTGGAATTTACCATCTTTCAAATGCAAAATGCCATACACAGAATCCTGGGTTATACTAATTTTCGGGTTGGTGATGTCATTAAGGAAAATACAGGGATGACGATATTTTGTTTCTAAGATCCATAGCAAGATTATTTTGCAAATATGTCGCCGCGCCAGGAAATAAATCCCGGAATCGATCCTCCAGATCTACAAATCAACAATTCGCCCTTGCATGGAGTATTGCTGCCATATATGGTCTGGAGCCCCTTCTGTTTGCCTCGGGGTTCTTGATAGGCTCCAGAGGCGGATATGCAATATAATTGGCCCTGCTCTGGCATCTCGTCTACAGTCGCTCTCTCACAGACGCGCCGTCGCATCTCTCTGTCTTTTTTACAAATACTTCCATGGTAATTGCTCCGTGGAGCTGCATTCGCTGGTTCCCAGACTTCATGAGTTCAAGCGCCCTACGAGGCTGGCATCCCGCTCTCACCCTTTCACTGTCGAAACTCCTAAATGTAGCCGTCTCTTCTACTCCAATAGCTTCATGTCTCGCACCTCTCGCCTGTGGAACTCCCTTCTCTATTCCAGTTTCCCTGAGAGCTATAATCTCCAACTATTTAAATGTAATGTCAATTGACATCTCCAGTTGCCTTGATCTATCCACTATCCTTCTCCTCATCCTTTCTTCTATCACTCCTATCTGATCTTGCTCCAAATTTTCTGTAACCCCTTGTGTCCTAGTGGCTTCCCGCCTTGCTTGGGGTAAAACGTTTAAAAAACAAACAAACAAAAAAAGACAAAAAGCGCAATTGGTAGTTAAAAAACGCAAAATAAGTAAAAATATATTTATAAAATATTTCAATTTCAGCATTATAGTGTTTTTTTTTAATATTGAAAAACGTTTCATTTCATTTACAAACCAAAAAAATTTATTGATAATTAGTTCATTACTTTTTAGTGTTCGTCTTCAAATATATAATGGACGCTTACAAGTTATTATCTTCATTTAATAAATGGATTTTCCAGCTGCTAATTTCAGCATTTTAATTCGTGTCATATTTTTTCCCTTTGACTCAGTAGAATCTATTTGAAAATATTTATAAATTAAAAAAATATTTCATGTTTATGAATAAATTGAAGCCAAACATCAAGAGAAAAAACCGATAACAATTCAGTTCTGTATTAAACCTTGAACAAAAAAAAAACATCAAACAACACCAAACCCATCTAGTTACTATTTTCACTGTGGAAGGAAAGAAAGACGTTGTTTTAAAACATTTCTTACTTTAAATTTTTCTCTTGGTTTTCATCAAAAATACAGTCTAGAAAACCCAAAACAATAAATTGCTTTGATTCGACACCTAGTTTCCGGTATCATACATCTTCCCTATGGAAATCATGCATAGCACTTTCTTGAAATCTGATCTAAACTTTGAACTTCAAAAAAAAAAAAAATTTCTTTTAAAAAAACTTTCTTTTTTTTTTTTTTTTTTAGTAAATTTTTTGCTTTAGCCATTCTGTATCACCTTAGTGTTAGCATTTTTTTTAAATAAGCACACCTCTAACATATAAAAAGTGTCTTGTAATTTTAAAAGTTTTAAAAAAAAAAAAATAAAGTTCCATGGTTCATTTAAATTTGGGGTGAAATCATCTACTGATTACTTTAGATTACAATCATTACCCTGACTTGACATTTCAGATGTAACAGGACATACTTATACAAATTATTAACACCTTACCTCTAATTTTCTTTAAACAATTTATACAGCCGTTACCATAGATATTTTGATTTGATTAGATGTAATATGTATTAAAACATTATAGATTTCACCGAAGATTGTTCAAGGATTTCACATTAAAATGAAATTTGACATATTTTAATTCAGATTTAATTAACATTCAATTATAAGAGTTTAATGATCTGGGTCAAGAAACATGGGTACTCTTGTTCATGTTAATCTTTTTTAAATAAATAATAATTTACTGATTTAACAAATTCTTTTTAAAATCATTTTTCCACTGGTTGTAAGGAGAAAATCTAGATACTTCTCCCCCCAACAATGCAAATTTCAATAGTTTTAATTCTATACCTATTGATTATCATATAAAACAAAATTCTTACAATAAAATATTTTACCTGCTTTGGAATATCCATCACAAAGGAATGGAATATGTATGTTGTTATCAAAACTCAATCAAAAAAATCAAAGATTAAATAGTTCCTCTAATTAAATTAAAGTCCGTCTGTATTTATAACGGACACCAGCAGTTGAGGGGTGCATAACGAATATTCCATTATATCAATGCCATTATGTTAAAATTCAAAATGCTCATTAAAATGTTAAACAATTTCCTTTAGAAAATAAAATTAATATAGCAGTGCTTTATTTTACGTGTGTCCAGTAGAGAAACCATTTTTAAAAGGATTATAAGTAGGAAAAAGCAGCCCCGACAAAAGAATTTTCCTTTGAGCTGCTAGTAATTTATGGTTTATAGCTAAATAAACAAAGGATATCCTAATGCGTTTAAAATTAGAACAGATGTTAGTGTGTAATCGAACCTCGTAAATAGCTGTTTGCCTATTGCAATCTTAACAGTAAGTAGTTTTGCATAAATATACTTAATTTATCGCTTTTATATATCATGTTAGATATTTAATAAATAACGATTTGTATCAAATATTCAAACATATATGAGGTGGATTAAATAAACCGTAAATTTTATTTGAGAACAAACAACTGATAAGCAAATAGACACAAAAGGAAAAGAACTGCGAAAATGATAAGTTTTTCTCGCCGAGTTTTTTTAACCTGTACCGCAAGAAACTGTTTAATTGACAGCTGAAGATTTTGAGACTCGTGATGCGGAAAGAATGCTTGGAGATATTGATGCCACAGGAACACCGGATGACAAAGAAAAGCAGGGGAAAAACAGCTTGTAACTGACTTGAAAGATACAGAGTACCACAAAGAGGGGTGGTAATGGGCAGGAATTAGAGTAACAATAGACAGGAAGTTGTGGAGAACCATAATCAGCCATGTATGAAAGGACATAGTACATAGAGAGAAATAGTGAGTTGGGGAGTGTGAAAAGTTCTGTCTGACTCACTTCCCAAAAATAGAAACCAATGTCAGAATTGTTTTGGAAGCTTTTCAGCAACTCTCGTTAAGAGATACAATTTAACCGGATATAAGAGAGTTGTGGGGACCGGAGAAGTATCTTTATCCGGGTTTCTCTCTTATATCCGGGTTTGGAATATTTCATACATTAACACAGGTTCTAATTTGGGACCAGAGAAAATCTCTAAATCGGGTTTCTTTTACATCCGGGTTTCAATGGATATCCGAGTCTCTTATATCCGGGTTAGCTGTAGTTTTAATATTTTAAAACAAAATTGATATTTATTATCAGTTTTTTTTTCATAACCCTTCCATTAATCTTTGAAAATGACTCGTTCAGATACTTAAATCTTTCCATTACTAAAACAAGGCATAATTTAAATGTTAGAACCAAAATTTTACATGTAACTATAAACGTTATTAATCAATCTCTTTAATTTATTGTTTAATTCATGGAAGAAATAAAAAAATGTAGATGATGTTTCTCTAAATTTTTACATAAAAGATGCTTTTCGTCCAAGTTCTATTCCGTTTTCAGAGATTCCTGCTGTTGAGATACGTTGAGATACAGTCTCGACATCTGTCGATTTTCTTGCATCAAGCAGAGAGGAACCCGGAAAATTTTTGAACAGATTTCGTCCGGGGTCCTTTTTGAACCCGTTCGGCGGGTTTAAAGGGTATATTTTTGGCAGAGCCTGGGCTCGGTTTTTTAAACTCGGCCTTTTTCCACATATTCCTCTTTGCGTGAGATATTGAAATTTGGAAATTCGTTTAGAGATAGAGAGAGAGAAGATATATATAAGGTGAGAGAGAGAGAGAGAGAGAGAGAGATATGATTACGGCTTTACTTACAGAGACTTGTACATATACTTTCTACTAACCTTCATTCCTGGACTACTAATCTTCACTTCAAGTCTGTATCTTACGTTTATATTTTTATTTTTTCTATCTCAATTACTGGTGTTTTTTTTTTATTTGTGCAGGATTCCATTCACGGAATCCACAACAATTGTCAAAAAAAAAGTTTCGATTTAAAACCAGTTGATGAAAGCCAAGCATGGGGAGAAAATACCTTGATGAATTTTTGCATAAGCATTATTTTCTGTCTACCAGCACGTTTAGACTTTTTTTAAAATCGACTTCACCAATACATGAAAATGTTGGAAACATAGCTAAACGTTCCCACAATAAGACATAGGATCAAAAAAAGATTTTTCGTTCTTTTTTTTAACTATCTTTAATGTTCAGCAATGTTTATTATTATAAAAAGCAACGATCAGAATTGGAATCAAAATCTAAACAAATGATGAAAGTGAATTTACACATCTTTTTTGTTGTTCTTGATAATTTATAACAAAAATATTAAAATTATTTATTTATTCGATTGTTTTCGGTGATTTATTTTTTTTTGTTTTTTATCTTTCTTTGTTTTAATATAATTGTATAAAAATGGTTTCTTTTTATAAGAAAAAAAAGAATTTTTAAAATCGTCTCTTTACATTGGAAAATTTTTCCATTGAACTTTTTTTTCCAGAGGTAGAATTAAAGGGATCTTTTCATCCTTTACACAAAGAGTTTCATCTAAGAACTCTCTTTGTTATAGCGACAACGGCTCAAGATTTTTTTCTTTTACCTTCATTTTTATTGAATGTCAATCTAAGCAAAAGTTCATTAAATTTGTATCAAGGTGTTTAAACCTGTTTTAAAAAAGTCAAGGCTGAAAAATCATCTGGATAAGTTTTTATCATCATTCCTTTTCAATTAATCCAGTAACGTATTTTTTTGTCCTTCTCTCCAAAGGGGTCGATCATTTGTTCTTCTATACTGTTTTTTTTTTCTGACTTTTTTCTGACTCCAAATGACACGGATCTTCAAATGCAATCCAAAAAAATTATGCAAATTTGGGAAAACACCATTGAATTCAGAATAATTCATATCTATTTTTCTGGTTTCTGGAGTATCAATGAATATTCGTTTAAAAATTAAGCGCAATACCAATCCTGTAAACCAAATCAAAACTGAAATTAAACTGAGTTCATTTTTTTATTTAAAAAGCATAATTTTATCAGGAATATATCTGATGCAATATTTAATATTTAGCACTCTGCACACATTTACAAATATTTTTCTTTTATTTGTATATCGTCAATCATTTCAAAATATAGTGTTTATATATTAGTTCTATATATTGCAGTGATTTCAACAATTTCAAATTCATGATTTTTTAGGTGTTAAAATAGAAGGATATGACTACACAAGCAAAGAAATTCAAATTCAACAAGCATTGGCAAGATTAAATTTTGTTTTGGCGAAAATATTTACCTATAGAGTGCTAAAGGTTTTAAAGGGAATAACTTAACATGGTTTGCCCAAGTTCGGACGTCATGATATATTGTCCTTTTTTAGTTTTTAAATGTATCTATTCTTTTTTGTATAATGGAAATAATATTTTACAAAATACGAGTTAAAATAACGAAAAAAAAAATTAAAGTTAAAACGAATCGAATTGGTTTAGTTATTTATTGTAACGATATGAGAGCGAGATGTCTATCTTTTGCAACAAAATGATAACATTTCTAAATAAATAAAATCCATTCACATTTTTTTTTCTGAATGAACGTTCTTCGAAATCAGGGAATTCTTAACATAGTCATTCCGTGGCACACTACTGTGTCGTCACGGCAAATCTTAAACATTAACGCGAAAAAGGAAGAGCATATAAATAAAAATATATATATATATGTGTGTGAAAGTGTGTGTGTGTGTGTGTGTGTGTATGTATGTGTGTGCATTGAAAAAGTAAAGTCAAAGCGTTTGTATTTGAATAAATGAATAAGTATTAAACTTTTGAACCCACGTTAGCTAAAAAGCCAACATTGTTTGCAGTTTTTTACTTATTTTATATGAATCAGGCTTTAACCATCCAAAAAAATAGAAAAATAAGAAGCAAAAAGACCCCATACTCAGCTGAAGAAGAAATAAGGATAACCTTATCGCACATTCGACCAAACATTGAAGAAATCGTAAAAAAAACATAGCACAGGTTTCACATTAAATAAGCTGCACAAATTGTTGAATAGAAATATTAAATAAAATAAGTTAGATTGATTTATTGTATTTTTTTAAATGAATGGTTTTTATTTTAACATTTAAATAATTACCCTTTAGAAATTTAGCTAATGTGCCGTGATGTTTTCATTTTTTCGAGGTTGATAAATTAGATAAACAGTGAGCTAAAGGCATATCAAATTTTACTAAAAATAAAAAGTAGCTTATGAGATGCTCGCAGTTTAGATGCCAAATATCATTGCAACTCATTGATCAGAAAATTGAGAAAATTGGTTTTAGTCTAATAAAATAAAGATTCACTCTGGTTTCATTTAAAAGCACTTTCATAGAAAGTAACTGCCATAAAATCACTGATTTAATAAACATGTGTCATTGAGCCTCATCTCTGTGGCCTGCTAGCTGTTGACGTCATAAATATATAAAAACAAAAAACGTTTTTTTCATTTTTCTTCCAGTAAATTCTTAAAACTGAAGAGAGCACCATTCAACTGCAATTTTGACAATTCTTTCTGGAAAACATCTGAAAATTTCTTCGAAATATTTTTTTATTCTGTGCACATTAAGCTAAAAGGGAAATATCTTTTCGAATATTTTAAAAAAAAAATGAAAAATCCTTCAGAACTATTGGTGCCTGAATTAGAAAAAAATGGTGAAACTTTGGTAGACCTCATTTCAGGTTTCTTGTCTTCTCGCCTTTTCTTTCTTCTTTATAATTAGTTTCTTTCGACTTTGGCACCTGTAAAATCGCTAATTATCGGAAATTTATACAGGGTTTTAAAAGAAATAGAAAAAATGATTGTCTATGATGTAACAAAGCATTATTCATTGAAAATGCGTTTTGAAAAATAAATAGATTAATGAAAAACAATAGGCAAAATTGGCATTTTAGCTCATCAGCATTGATTTCATTTTTATGCCTTACAGTTTTTCAGAGCATCAAGCGATCCTTACAATCTTTCTCCCCTTCTTCTTCATTGTTTGAAACTTCAGGACATTGGTGATCATGGCTCTCCACAATTTCCTCTCCTTTTGTAGCTCTTTTAATAAATTTTGTCTTTTCTTATCTCTCCTAAACCTTGGTCCGTCATCCATTTACTCAAACTCATTCTTCTTCTTCTATGTTATGTGAATTTTTAGGACATTGGTGATCATGGCTCTCCACAATTTCCTCTCCTTTTGTAGCTCTTAATAAATTTTGTCTTTTCTTATCTCTCCTAAACCTTGGTCCGTCATCCATTTACTCAAACTCATTCTTCTTCTTCTTGCTGTGAAACTTCAGGACATTGGTGATCATATCTATCCAATTTCCTCTCCTTTGTAGCTCTTAATAAATTTGTCTTTTTCTTATCTCTCCTAAACCTTGGTCCGTCATCCATTTACTCAAACTCATTCTTCTTCTTCTATGTGCTGTGAAACTTCAGGACATTGGTGATCATGGCTCTATCAATTTCCTCTCCTTTGTAGCTCTTAATAAATTTTGTCTCTCCTAAACCTTGGTTATCCATTTCCTAAACCATTGGTCCGTCATCCATTTACTCAAACTCATTCTTAAATTCTTTTCTTATGTTCCGTCAAATCACCCCTTCTTCTTTAAAATCTACTTCAGGACATTGGTGATCATGGCTCTCCACAATTTCCTCTCCTTTGTAGCTCTTAATAAATTTTGTCTTTTTTTTTCTCTCCTAAACCTTGGTCCGTCATCCATTTACTCAAACTCCATTCTTCTTCTATTTGTGTGAATTTTTCAGGACATTGGTGATCATGGCTCTCCACAATTTCCTCTCCTTTGTAGCTCTTAATAAATTTTGTCTTTTGTTATCTCTCCTAAACCTTGGTCCGTCATCCATTTACTCAAACTCATTCTTCTTTTATGTGTTGTGAAACTTCAGGACATTGGTGATCATGGCTCTCCACAATTTCCTCTATTTTTTCTTAATTTTAATAAATTTTTCTTTTATCTTTAAACCTTGGTTTGTTATCCATTTACTCAAATCATTCTTCTTCTTCTATGTGCTGTGAAACAATGATCATTTCCACAATCTCCTTCTTCTCTTAATAAATTTTTTTTTTCTTTTTTTTCTCTCCTAAACCTTGGTCCGTCATCCATTTACTAAACTCATTCTTCTTCTTCTATGTGCTGTGAAACTTCAGGACTTTGGAACATTGATTTACTTTCCTCCTTTCCTTGGCTCTTAATAAATTTTGTCTTTTTGTTATCTCTGCTAAGCTTTGGTCCGTCATCCATTTACTCAAACTCATTCTTCTTCTTCTTGTGCTGTGAAACTTCAGGACATTTTGATCATTTTTTCAACAATTTCCTCTCCTTTGTAGCTCTTAATAAATTTTGTCTTTTGTTATCTCTTAAACCTTGGTCCGTCATCCATTTACTCAAACTCATTCTTTTTTTCTATGTGCTGTGAAACTTCAGGACAATTGGTGATCATGAATCCACAATTTCCTCTCCTTTGTAGCTCTTTAATAAATTTTGTCTTTTGTTATCTCTCCTAAACCTTGGTCCGTCATCCATTTACTCAAACTCATTCTTCTTCTTCTATGCTGTGAAACTTCAGGACATTGGTGATCATCCACAATTTTTCTTCTCAATGTAATCTTAATAATTTTTGTCATTTTTTTCTCCTAAAACCTTGAATTAAACTTCATCCATTTACTCAAACTTTTTCTTCTTCTATGTGCTGTGAAACTTCAGGACTTTTATTGATCATGGGTCTCCATTTCAATTTCCTCTCCTTTGTTTCCACAATTTCCTCTCTTATAGCTCTTAATAAATTTTGTCTTTTTTTATCTCTCCTAAACCTTGGTCCGTCATCCATTTACTCAAACTCATTCTTCTTCTTCTATGTGCTGTGAAACTTCAGGACATTGGTGATCATATTTCCACAATTTCTCTCCTTTGTAGCTCTTAATAAATTTTGTCTTTTTGTTATCTCTACTAAACCTTGGTCCATCATCCATTTACTCAAACTCATTCTTCTTCTTCTATGTGCGTGTGAAACTTCAGGACATTGGTGATCATGGCTCTCCCAATTTCCTCCTTTGTAGCTCTTAATAAATTTTGACTTTTTTTATCTCTCCTAAACCTTGGTCCGTCATC
Source organism: Acanthosepion pharaonis (assembly GCA_903632075.3). Classification (NCBI taxonomy): domain Eukaryota; kingdom Metazoa; phylum Mollusca; class Cephalopoda; order Sepiida; family Sepiidae; genus Acanthosepion; species Acanthosepion pharaonis. The sequence goes on from CAHIKZ030002946.1 coordinate 18,711, forward strand.
CATTTATTCAAGCTCATTCTTCTTCTTCTATGTTCTGATGAAACTTCAGGACATTGGGTGATCATGGCTTCCACAATTTCCTCTCCTATGTAGCTTTTAATAAATTTTTGTCTTTTTTCATCTCTCCTAAACCTTGGTCCATCATCCATTTACTCAAACTCATTCTTCTTCTTTCTATGTATTGTGAAACTTCAGGACATTGGTGATCATGGCTCTCCACAATTTCCTCTCCTTTGTAGCTCTTAATAAATTTTGTCTTTTTCTTATCTCTCCTAAACCTTGGTCCGTCATCCATTTACCAAGCTCATTTTTTCTTCTATGTGTTGTGAAACTTCAGGACATTGGTGATCATGGCTCTCCACAATTTCCTCTCCTTTGTAGCTCTTAATAAATTTTGTCTTTTTGTTATCTCTGCTAAACCTTGGTCCGTCATCCATTTACTCAAGCTTCATTCTTCTTCTTCTATGTGCTGTGAAACTTCAGGACATTGGTGATCATGGCTCTCCACAATTTCCTGTCCTTTGTAGCTCTTAATAAATTTTGTCTTTTTGTTATCTTTCATAAACCTTGGTCCGCCATCCATTTACTTTAGCTCACTAAGTACGATATCCGTTGTTTTCTTCTGTCCCTCTTGCCTTCAATCTGTCCTGTGAGTATCACATTTTCCAAGCCCCCTTTCCTCATTATGTGCCCTAAAAATTTCAATCAAATTACCTGCACAAAATTAAAAAATCATCCTCATCATCAGGGCCGGTGCAAAGGTCTCTTGCTCCCCCAAACTATGATATGCACCCCCGCCCTATTTTACTACATATCACTTGTCATAAGGGTAGTATTCATATAAAATACAAATTTTATTCTAACCTAATTATGTACAAGAATGGATCATATGCAATATAGTTGAGGAATTCAACTGGAAAAATTGAAAATAAATACAATGTATCTGGATTCAAATTAGACATATGTCATAAATAGATCATTTGATAAGGTGAGGACCAGTTAGAAATCCCTTCTGATCGGATAACCCAACATTAGAGATAGGCTTCGATTCAGGGTGTTAAACAAATATTTCACTTCAATGTTGTCTTTGGATCACTAAGTGTTTTAAGCATAAATAATAAACCCTCTCAGGCCCTGTTTAAGTTTTAGTGGGTAATGAAACTTATCTTTGATACAGGGTCCCATTTTACTACATCTCAATTTTCATAAGGTAATGTTCATATAAAATACAAATTTTATTCTAACCTAATTATGTACAATAACGGATCATATGCAATATGGGTGAATAATTCAACTAGAAAAATTGGAAAATAAATACAATTTATCTAAATCAGGCATGTCCAAAGTCCAGCCCAGGGGCCAATTATGACCCACTGTCAAATTTCATATGGCCCTCATCCTTTGTCATAGAATGTATCACTTACGGCCCCCGACAGTAGTGTCAATCAGAGTATGTAATCAGAGCATGTATTTTGAGGTCATATGAAATTGGTATTAGAGCTCATTCTAAGGCCAACATTAGCTATTTCAACCCACTGGCTTATGATTCTATTACTAAAATCAGGGTTGGTGCAAGTGGCCCCCTCACGAATCTATGATTGGGGGTCCTCATCTATACTACATTTCAATTTTTATAAGATGCTTTTCATATAAAATACAAATTTTATTCTAACCTAATTATGTACAATAATGGCTCATATGCAATATGGATGAGGAATTCAACTACAAAAATTGAAAATAAATACAATGTATCTAAATGCAAATTATAGACATGTCAAATAGATCATTCCATTTTAAATAAATGAACAATGTTTTTCGACAATTTTTAGCATCAACTTCAGATTTTTCTTGTAAAAAAATTGAATTCTATGTCGTGTTTTTTTTTGAGGCTTTGCATGATCTAAAATTTGTGAATTTTGATGAAAAAAGGGTAAATTTTCATTTTAACACCCGAGCGTCATTTACTGCTGAACTATTTTCTTTCAGAAATTAGTACGCGTTTCCGTAAAGCGATTTTTTGTATTTAATTTAAGAATAAAGTTAACTTTCAAATATATGTAAACATCGACAAATAAAAGAATAACAAAAGAAAAAAAAAAAACACTTAACCCTAATTTGAAAGTTAACTACAAGGAATTACTGTGAAGTAAGTAAATAGGCCCAAATTGTATACGTCCACCGACAGAATTCAGCACTTAATTACTTATCAATAAGCCGGTAATGGCTGACTAAAGACCAGGAAAAAGCCCGATTTTTTTTCGGGTCGTTAACATCCAAAAAGGTAGGTTTCTTTAATATCTAATTGTTGATTTGAGTTCAGCATATACATTTGCATGGAAATAAGACTATTTGGGAAGAATTTGAAGGGATATTAGCGGTCGGGTGATAAAATGAAAATTTACTGAAAAAAGAACAAAAAACCCAGAATGATGTCAAAATCGGCGAAAATAGTGAGTTGTGCTTCGTTTAATTTGAATGAAATTTTTTTTAAAAAGAATGCTGCTCCCGTCAAGTCAACGATTTCTTTTAATTTGCCTTTCAATTATAGAGACATGTTCCTTATTCGTTATGCAAATTTTTTTCTTTTCTTTTTCTTTTTCTTTGCTTACCTTTTCCGCTCTTTTCTTTTTCCCTTTGCTTTTTACAGATCGCTTCAACATATTTTTCACTAACCTCCTTTAAGAAAATTAAAAGATAATAGATTTGTAAAAATATATCAATGTTGGCGGAAAACGGAAAAAAAAAACGAATCCTAATAGAATTGCGATAGTCACAAAACAATTCCCGGAGCCACCAACTCAGGCTCCCCACCGAGGTAGGGGTGGGGGGTTGGAGGTAGTACGCAGTGACCCTAATCATCATCATCATCATGACCATCAACGTTTTAGATTTTTTTCCCCCTTCCAATTTGTTTTCACATGTGATCTTCAAAATTTCCCTGTCGTCAAAAGTTTTTCAAAACAAGCCACTGAACTGAGTCAAGACAATTTCCGGTTCGACTGTCAACTGAAATGTCAAGTCCAAAACAGCGAGGTCAACTTAGTACACGGTTAAAATATTCTCTTTTTTTTTTACACTGCCTTCCAAAAGATTGAAAATTTATTTAAAAATTTGATTTTTTTATTTTAGAAATTTTTGTTATTAGAAATTATTTACATTATTCGGACTGTTATCCCCCATCTTCATTGCCATATTTCGCAACATTCGGCCGTGAAAAATTGAAAACTTTTTTTTCAGCATGATTGAAATTTCGAAATTAAATTTTATTTCATCCATATTTTTGTTCTAGTTCCACGTGCCATATCTTCCAAAAACAGTTTATTTCCTGAAATTTAACTCTCTAAAAACTCTAAAACGGTTCAAACATTATTTAATTAAAAAACTTTTAATGGCTTTTGATGAATAATATGGATCTAGGAATTTTTTATCCTCTGGAAAAATCTTTTTCTTGATGACAAAATGGTCCTTGAAGATGGGGATTTTGTCCGAATAATGTAAATGTGCAATAAAAATTAATTTCAAAATATAGACAAAAAAAATCTTCCCTCCTTAAAAAAATTTTGAACGTCATGCCAGCATCTCTTTTGGGCCTGATAAAAAGATAATTAGCATTGATCATAAGTAGTAATCTTGACTTGATATTATTTATTTGTTTTCAATTTTTTTTATACAAAAAACGAAATGAGTTAAACGTTTACAATAAAAATATAAAAAAACAATTGAGAAATAATTGACATCTTTTAAGAATTTGTTTTTTTTTTTTGTGATGTGAATCGCAGAATAAATTAGCATGTTTATAAAAAATTTTCTCAGTTTGTCATTTTGTTTAATTTTCAGTGCTTACTGGGTTTGGTAATTGAGAAAATGTTTTGAGGAATATTTTTGACATTTTTTGGTTATGTTAATTTTGTTTGTTTTCGATCTTCAGAGACAGTGCAATTATTAATTTTTTTTTGAATTTTTGTACGGAACTAATTATCTTTGGTCAACTTGCTACAGAAAACCAATAAAATATTAAAGTTTACTTTATTCTATTCTACTGGTTCTCTTGTGGTGGAAGGGTCGTTTTTTTGCTTTTCTATCGGATTGAAATAAATTATTTTTAGAATGATGAAATATTCAAAAATCAATTATAGATCATGGAGTTTTTTCCTTTTTTTTTTTTTCACAGAGGGCCAGAAAACTGAGAGAATGACTAATTTTTCTAAATAACCATTTTGTTTCAAAACAATAGATTGAATACACAAAAAATAAAGACAACAAACATACTTATTTGTTAAAAAAGTTATCCAAAATGTGACATGATTAAATTTTATAATTTTATCAAAAAAAGTTCACATATCCGAATCTCAAAACTAAAGCACAAAAGGTTACTAAAAAGATTTGAAAATTCAAAAATTTATCCTTTTAAAAATAATTAACTTTTTTTTTTTGGTAAACATTTATCCAACCAAAAAAGAAATGCTTTCAAATGTTCATCAATGTTGACCTTAAACCTGAGGTTTTACATACTTTAGATTTTATAATGCTCGAAAATAAAAAATTCATAATTCGCTGAAGTCAGTTTTTTTTATAAACGGCACTCTTCAAACCGGTTTAACTTTAACGGCTATGCAAAATTGAAAAACATTTTGAATGCAGCAGGCTCGTAATCGCTTTTCTTAAAAACTTCATTGCAGGTACTTTACACAAAAAGCGCTCGGATTACCGAATTTTTTTTTAGCCAACTGATTTTCCTAAAACTTATATTACTGTCAGATGTAAAAAAAGATTGGCTAAATTTTGGCATTTTTAAAAAATTTGTAGAGGGCCAGTGGCTTTAAAAAGGTGAAAAAAAACACACGTTGGTTATTTTTTTCCTTTGGTAGCCGGTCCTTTTCTTTTTGGAGAAATTGGATTTTTAATTAATTCAAAAGAAATTAAAACTTTCATAAATATATACAAACAACTATATGTACTAAAATCTTTCCTTTGGTGAAAGACATGGACAGTAACATTGATTTTGTGTGGTGAATATTGTGTGTGTGAATTGTGGTGAGTGTTCGTACGTACGTGTATTGGTATTGTTCTTAGCGTGTTCTAGAATTTGGGAAACGCTGCAGGGCGGAAAGTCTGCCTCACATATTGGAATGAGCTGAAATGAAGAGAAAAGAAATACCTCACCTCCAGTGCGAGGTAGGTATAATGCCAAAGGCCTGAGAGATCGAGGCGAAAGGTACCCCCAGTATTTATAGCCAGGGAAATCACTGGTGAAGGTTAAGATCATTAAGGAGGAGCTAAAACACATTTATTTTAATTTTTTCTACACAGTAAGTTTAACGACAGTCTATTGATAATTCCATATAAATAATTATAATTTAGCTCATTTTTGACGCAGTGAAGTGTCGGGCTGGATGAAATGACGTTGGAGGCCGGACGCGGGCCGTAGTTTGGTGACCCCTGTTCTAGACCATAACTAGGCCATTGAGTTAATAGAATGTTTTTTTGGTGTGTTAGTGTGTGTGAAGATGTGTGAGTTAATAGGGTTTCCTTACGTACATTTCACCTCCATCGTAAAGTTATATATATATATAAAAAAGATATATTTTTAGAATAGATTATGCTTTTTTTTTGGTGTAAAACCTGAAATACTTTTTAGCATCCCGATACCACTTTCTAATCAATGTTGAATTTTGGACAAATCTGCACAAAAAGTGGATCAAAGAGCTTATTCAGCTAAATATACATTTTCAGGAAATCTCAGCTTTTAATTGGTCAATAATCAAACAAGTGGGCGTTGCATTCCACCCACGTACAAATATTTTTCCAGCGCGTGACCAAGTCAATTTTTTCCGCTTTTTTTTCTCCCTGGGAGCCTGTCACGTGGTTACATTAATTATGAATAGCAGAACATATTTTAGTTCATTCTTTTTTTGATTTTCACTTAAAATAAACCTTAAAGGATTTCCCTTGACCGACCGTGCGGTCAGACACTTATAAAAGCATATTCACGCATGCACGTACGTACAAAATTTTCCAAACTCCTTTACAAACATACAAAACATTTCCAAACAAGCAACAAGAATTTTTCTCTTTGAAATACTCTTCTAAAGCTAAAAGTTTATTCAGCATTTCTCAGCTTTATAATTCATTTGTAGCGGTGCTGTAAGTATTGTTGGCTAGGGTCACCATGAATATAATAAAGAAGGAAGGCTGTGTTCTTGTAAAACAACACCCCACATGAATAATGCACAACAAACACGAGAGAAAAATAATCAAGCTCAGTGAACATTAATAAAATATTGTATTAACAATGATATGCAAAAATATCAACAATAGTATAAAGAAAGTTGCTTTTTACCCTTTTTCCGTAATAAAAAGGGTAAGTTTAGCTAATTAATGTTGAGTACAATATTGAATGTTATTTAACTACAAAGTTCAATTGAAGTCTTAGCTAAATAAAGAATAGTTCCACAGTGTTTTATCAGTGTAGAAAAATGTAATGTTCATGAGTGATATCAATAGGAATTAGTATGATTACTCGATTGAGTGATAATTAAGAATTAAAATGTCAATATAGCGCCGTGCCTTATTTTCCAAGAATTGAACTGCTACTGGCTGTTGGCAAACAGCGAGAGTCTTTTTATAACGATGGATAGGCTCCAGCGAGCTTGCGCTAAAAATATAGAAAGATATTAAAAATACACGATTGGTCAGGAAATGGACCAATCCGTGATTTTAGAGAAAATTTCAAATTACCTGCGATGGCAAATTGTCATATGATAAGTATCATATATTTACGAACCAATGATATTGAAGGAAATGGAGGTGTGGCACATTGTAAGTGATCCCCACAATATTTTTTTCTGAGCTTTTTAAAATATTTTAATTTCATCAAAAAATTTTGAAATTCATCCAAAGGGATATAACACCAACAAAATAGTATATAGAATCGTCAATGTTTGTCTACTCACCTTATTTAAAAATAGACTCTTCTTTAAGAATTGCTTTTTTTAATCAACATATTTATTTGATGTTTAAGAAATTGATTGGTCGACTTCACCTTTTTGTATCCATGGTGAAAATTTGTGAAGGAGTTAAAAAGGACACTTTGAATTTATGGTTTCCCAAACTAAATAAAAAGAAAAATGTCAGTTCTTTGGTTTCCAGGGCGCCTTTCGTTTTGTGTGTGTGTTTTCGTATTTGTTGTTGTGTATGAATGAGTGTGTGTGCCTGTGTGAATTTTGGGAGGAACAATTTTGTCCTTCATTTTACATAAGTCCCGCATCGATTTAAAACCAGTTAACTGATATTTCTGCCACATTCAAAAGTTTTTGGGGGTTTTATTAATAAAACTATTTTTGTTTGGGTTTTTTGTAAATATTTTTTGTCATTTCCAATATATTCAAAAGCAGATTTTTAAATTGTTGTTTTTATGCCCTCCCCACAGAAAATCATTTGACCAATAAAAAGGAGAATTTAGGATTTTCATTGAGTCAAAGAGGTATTTTTTGGTGGTTGTAGTATGAAAGGTAAAATTAAATGTGTTGTTTTGGTGAAAGGAAATTGTTTCCAAGATAGGGTCAGTGGCAGAAAAATAAAGCTCTAATTACCAACTTTACTATGTAAAGTGATGACCGTCCTCGTCAATCCCCAACCCTTTTTTTCGGACGTTTAAACATTTGTACATAGTACAATACAGTCAGGACTCCACACTCGGAGAGATGCCAACCAATTCCACGCCAATTTAAACTTTGATTTTCCCCGCGAATTAACCTGACTCAACAACCTAATGGTTTACTCAATCTCTATCAAACAAACTCTCAAAAATTCATTTACTTTACTTGAGAAAGTGAAATATATATTCACTACATAATTAGTAACAGTAACAAACAAAACCTTTCAACAATTAACAGTTCAAGGTACGCAACTAAAACGACTTAAGAATATTTACAATAACACTCGTATAACACACATTAACATTTGAACTGTAAAATCAAACACTTTTGTTATGTTGAACAGCAAACTTTTTTTAATTCTTACCATAAATCATCAAAACATTGATTTAAGCATTCAAACATAATCAACAACAAACTACATGTCTTATTACACCAATATACGACAAATCACCAACTCATTTGTATATATTTAAAATATTTATATAAATTAATGTTATTGTTATGCATTCAACTTTTGTCTTGTTTTTTCCAACTTTATTTGCATGATTTGTTTAAGTAATTGTTGTGGACGAATGTTTTAGAACACACCCTCGAAATTCCTTCTGATTAATAAAAACACAACAACCAGTCCGCAACAAGTAACCTCTATGCAGGTAGTTAAATTTTCCAATAAAAGCTTAGATGTGGCACAGGGCCGAAAGTATTTAACCCAGTGAGAATTGAACCATTCATTACTCAGTCCATTGTTGTTTTAGCGATTAGTAATCCTTGAAAACCATTATTACATTCATGCCATGCATAATTATCATTTTTTAAAAAAATAAATTTAAATCTTGTTGTTATAAAACCAATTTTTTTCCTTGTTGTTAATAATTTTGTGATGTTTTACGTTAAATATAAATCGATTGAATGTTGTCTAAGATTATTAAACATTAATAAACAAAAACATCTACAAATTTCATATAAATTTTTTATATATTGTAAAATATCATTAAACACAAATCAAATGTATCTTTTAAATTTGCAGGAGTTTTAATTAAATGAAAAACTTTTTATATCTTTTTTTGATACATTATTATAAACCTTTATTTTTTATAATCCAATTTATATATAATAGTTAAATATAAATGATATTGTATATTTAATTTTATCCAAAAAGTTTTAAAAAATAGAATGAAGGGCTAAAAAAGCAAATTTAATTATATCAATAGAGATATGAAATTCTAGGATAAATTAAATTAACCAATGTGGAATAATAAACGGAAAGAATTTTTGGAACGATAATTTATGCAAAACAAATCAAAATTATTTTAAAATTTTACAAAATTGATAGAGGGACCAAATAAGAAAAACCCGGATATAGGAGAGATTTTTTCTGGTAAAAATTGAGCCTGTGTTAATGTATATTTTAGAAAACCCGGATTAATAGAATCAATTTTAAAAAATATTGAAGAAAAATAAAATATCGGATATAGGAGATTTTAATTTATTCTGGTCCCAAATTAGAGCCTGTGTTAATGTATATAAAATAGACCAAACTCAGTGATATAAGAGAAACCCGGATATAAGAGAGATTTTCTCTGGTCCCAAATTAGAGCCTGTGTTAATGTATAAATAAAATAGAAAACCCGGATATAAGAGAAACGTATATATTTATATAAAAGAGATTTTTTCTGGTCCCAAATTAGAGCCTTGTTACCCATTTTTATATAAAATAGAATACTTTGCCTGAATGGATAGTGTTGAAAAAACCCGGATATATTTCATTCTTTGACAAGAAATTTTATCTGGTCCCAAATTAAGCCTGTGTTAAAAATATAAAATACATGCTAAACCCTGGATATAAAAGAAACCCGGATATAATATAGATTTTATCTGGTCCCAAATTAGAGCCTGTGTTTAATGTATATAAATAGACCAAAACCCGGATATAAGAGAAACCCGGATATAAAGAGATTTTATCTGGTCCCAAATTAGAGCCTGTTTAATGTATATAAAAATAAATGAAAATAAACCCGGATATAAGAGATTTAACCCGGATATTAAGTTTAAATAATATAAACAAATATATTTATTTGGTCCCAAATTAGATCATTTGTGTTAATGTATATAAAATAGACCAAACCCGGATATAAGAGAAACCCGGATATAAGAGAGATTTTCTCTGGAAAAAATTAGAGCCTGTAAGAAATTTTTAAAAAAAAATATAAAAACCAAAAAACAGAAATAAATATAAAAAAAAAAATTAGAGCCTGGATATATAGATTTTATGAATTTTTCTTTCCGGTCCCTAAACAAATAGACAAAATATATTATAATAAAATTTTAAAAGAAATTTTTGGGGTTCAAAGGAGTATATTAAATCTGAAAACAAACACATTTTCTCTTTTCTATATGTTTTTTTTTATTATTTTTATAAAGGGGCCAACACTAGAAAAACACTTGGGGATCCTCTAAGGTTGAGGCTTTGGGTTGCAGTTAATACTAATTCCATTATAAAGAAAATTATTTGGCTATAGCAAAAAAAAATTTCTTTAAAACGAAATATTAATGGTTCATTTTTTTCTATAAAACGAATTTCATTTATCACCGGAGAGTTATCTGTCCTTACAAATGACTGAAGAATTGGTGAATTTAAAATGTTTTTTTTATTTATAGAGATGGAGAAGAAAAAGAAAAAGATGACATTTAAATTAGGAAAAGTTGTGTGTGTGTGTATTTTTTTTAGCTACTTTTAAGTTCTTTTCTCAAAAAGACAATATTAGCCCGGCAAGCGAGAAACAGAGGTAAATATCTTTTAGTCTTAAACTTACTTTTCTTTTAAAAGCAATTACACTGTGTAACCCGGATATAAGAGAGATTTTCTCTGGTCCCAAATTAGAGCCTGTAATGTATATAAAATAGACCAAACCCGGATATAAGAGAAACCCGGATATAAGAGGGATTTTCTCTGGTCCCAAATTAGAGCCTGTGTTAATGTATATAAAATAGAAAAAACAGGATATAAGAAAGAAACCCGGATATAAGATACTTTTTCTTAAAATTAAACAATTATATTTTTTATCCCTTTTAGAACTTAATTTTTTTTGAATAAAAAAATCATTTTTTTCTTGCGTAATGAAGGATGGACTAAATTAGCATAGAAAATTTTAACACTTTTTTTGCGGTGATAGACACTATGATTTGTAAATTCTTACAAAAATCAAATAATTGTCGGATTTTAGTGAAACTTTCAGGACTTACACAAAAATGAATGAAATTTTAGAAATTTCACCTTTTTAGAAAATTTTTGTAAAAAGATTTTTTTGAAATCTGTTATTTAATTTTATGAAATTTCGAGAAAATCATTTTTGTACACTTACTGTTTATATTAGTTATAAGCACAAGTCCTTGGAAAATTTAAATCATGAATTTTTTTATAAAATAGTTCCACTAATTACAGAAAATCTGCTCTGAATCGTAAAATAAAAAAAGCAATAAAATTCGAACATTATTTAATTAGAAAAGCTTTTAATTGCTTTCATTATGTGCACTGTTATCAGTGCAAATAAATATATTTTCATTTTTTTTTTTTTGACGAATAATGAGTTTTTACAAGAAAAAAAATTAATTAGAATAATTTATAAAATAATATATAAAATTTTAAATCTTTTAAAATTCTGTATTAATCTGTAGTGGTTAGATAATATTCTTATTAAGTAAAAAACTATATTTGTTAATCATAAATAGCAAAGATTACTACAATTCATTGACTCCCAATATGTTAAAAAGAATTTCGAATTTATTTTTTTGTGTGTGTAAACGTACCAATTTTTGTAAATATGGACATCCATACATAACATTATCAGAAAATAGGAGTGGTAACTATAGTAAATTTAAAACCAATGTAACTAAAATTCTTTAAAATATTAGATTACTTTAAATATTTTCTTAAATATTCTCAGTAGAAAAAAAATCCAAACTAATTCTATTGAGATAGTTGACAATACCTCATAAAAACACCCACCTCTGCTTTAAAAAAATGTATTTTTGTGATATTTTAAATTTCAAGTAAATAATATTTGTTTCAAATCGGATTGATTAAACTTTAAATCAACTTATATTCTTCAAATAAAGTTTCAGAAAAATATATTTTAGTTTTGGAAGATTTTTTAATAAAGAGATATCTTGTGTTGACAGATTTGTAAATAGGGCTGAAAATGTCTAAAGACAGCTATTTTTTCATGATTTAAAAACAAATCAATTTAAAATTTGTTTTGAAATACAAGAAAGTATTTTGCTTATTGGAAATATTAAATTTAATCTGTTATCTTGAAATTAAAACTAAAATAAAAACTTCAATGAAGATTTTTCATTTTTAAAAATTCATTTTAAAATTGCTTTTATTTGGAGGTACCTTCGTTGGATTTATCTAAGTACATAAATTAATTTTAATTTCCAACTGTAACAGTATTTGCATTAATATAGGTACTAAAATAATTTTTTTTTTACTGGGTGACAGGGAGAAAAAAGAATGTCATCTCTCTTATCCAGATTATTTGTAAGGAAATTTAAAGTGCAGAATTGGTTGAAAAGTCTTGTCACTCCTACCTCTCTTCCAAACTATAGGAGCTTGTGTCAGCCATTGGAAATAGAAAATTAGATTATGGAGGGGAGACAAGACTTTCGGACCACTCTGAACAGCAAACGACTCAAAACTCTGTAGTGAAACTTGAACAAAATTTACATTTATTGACAAGACGTTAAAAAGCAGAGCACAAAATGTACAAATAAGATTGTATAAAACATTCCTTTTGTGCACCTTACAATTATTTAGGCAAGTTATCAGTTATATAGGAATAAAGTGTCACTGCTGACACTTGAGTTTGAACATAGATCGCCAGTCAGTAAACACAGCAATCCCATTATTGAATTAGAAGTAGACCACATGACCATAGAGGAAGTGCATATATATAGGAAGTAGCATGTATCTAATTGATCTGCATTCTTAGTCTATCCTCTATTACTATTTGGATCACTATTTCTAGTCTATCCTCTATACTATATGGACTGCTATTCTCTACTCTATTCACTATACTATTTCTCTATTCAGATCACTATACATGTTACTTTACGAGCAAGCATTATCAAGCAAGTACTATCAGTGCGAGTGATATTCAAAAGAATCTGACACCTGCATTGTTCAACAGTGTACTATAGTTGTATCTGTGATTACAAAGTCTCTACTACAATGAGCATTACAAAAGTGACAACGAGTATTTGTTAGCATCACAAAAGTGGCAATGAGTGTTTGTTGACATCACAAAAATAAGACATGCTCGAGAAATATTGAGGAAGTTAAAGAAAGAATTAAATATGAATCCATTAAAATGACAGAGGAAAATCTCCAATGTGATAATCAATAATGCAGCCACAGAATTAAAATGTGTTTTGACAAAGAACGAAGACATTTTGAACAGCACATTAAATAACTAATAAATAAAATTTTCAGGTGTGATTTTATTTATAAATTATCCACATGGTGATTGCGACTTTTTGCCTCACCTGTTTTAAATGTGAAAAAAAAAAAAAAGATTCAGTTGAATTGGCCAACGAGGTCACCAGAAAAACATTTATGGTTTTTTTTTTTGTGGGGCCATTTGAAATAAGTTGTTTATCAGTGTTATATAGGTATAAAGTGTGGCTGCTGATACTTGAGTATTGAATTAAGTAGACCACATGAACATAGAAGATGTGCATATATAGGAGTTAGCATGTGTAAAATTGATCGCATTTCTATTCTATCCCCTATTACTATATGGGATGCTATTCTCTACTTTGTTTACTATTCATCTATTCAGATCACAATATGGATTACTATTCGAGTGAGTATTATGGAACAAATACTATTAGCGCTAGTGATATTTGAAGGTGTCTGACACTAGTATTGTTCAACGGTGTTACTATAGTTGGAACTGCAATTATAAAGTATCTACTACAACAAGCATTATGAAAATGACAACAATTATTCGTTGGTATTACCTAAGTGGCAACGAGTGTTAATTGATATCACAAAAATATGGTCATTTGCAAAAGGATGAGCCCAAAGTAGCCAAAGATGCCTTTCAAAAGCTAAGCAGAATACTAAAAAATAGAAAAATTTCACTAGAAACAAGTAAAAGAGCACTAAACAGCAACATGATATCTGTTCTTCCACATGGAAGTAAGTGCTGGACGATTCCCACAAAGATGAAGAGACAAAGTTTTGGAGAAAATAGAAACAAAAAGGAAACTAATATTTAACAACAGAAAAAGTTGAGGTTTCTAGAGCATATAATTAGGAAGGAGGGCTTGGAAAATCTGATACTCACAGGACAGATTGAAGGCAAGAGGGACAGAGGAAAAGAATGCATGACATACTTAGTGAGAAACAAGGTTTAGAAGAAAGAACAGAAAGACAATGTTTATTAAGAGCTACTGCATTTCAAGAAACAAAAATTTCAACATATATATATATATGTGTATATATATATATATATATATATATATGCGTATATATATATGTATGTATATGTGTATATATATATATGTGTGTGTATATATATATGTATATATATATATATATGTATGTATATATATATATATGTATGTGTATATATATATATATGTGTGTGTGTGTGTATGTTATAATTATTAATAGAAATCTTATAAGTATAAAAAACTATACATAAAGAAAACCTTGGGTGTCTTGATTTGCAAATAATCAAACCAATACCAAAGGGAAAAAAGATATAAAAAAAGAAAGAACCAAGAACATGTACGTTAGCTGAAAATGATCATCCAGCATATTCAAAATATATAATTTGTATAACTTAGATGTTAAAATGATTCCTTTACTCTAAAATATATCATTTTAAAAAATCCCTGTGCATGAAATTGAAAAAAAAAAAAACACATTTTGATATTTTAATATTAATTGTAATAATTCTATAAAAATAAACATTTATTTTAAAAATTTTTCCAGGCATGTAGAAAAAAAGAGTGAGGACAAAGTCTTTGATATGTTTGTCTGTTTATTTTCCCCTTTCTATTTTTTATTGTTTTATAGCCTGGTTATCAAGTCACAAATGGTAGAGATAGGAATAATTGGCTGATATCATATTTCCTCAACACTACTCCAGTCACACTCCTCGCCGCTACCCTGCAGTTGATGAGTTAAGGCTGTCACTTTCTTTGATTTTTACCAGCTTTAAGTCGAGCTAAATTTAATTTGCCTTTTTTAAATTGATACATTCTGCTAAAAAACCTTATACTGTATGGAATAAATTATTTAAAATGGACATTTGAAAAAAATAAATTGATATAAAAATGTATACTTTGAAAAACAGAGCATTAGAAGCATTTAAAAGATTATTTATGAAATTAAAGGAAGAAATATATTGCTTATTAAGTATGTCTCCAACCTGATAGGGCTCAGATCTACACTGCCCGACTAGCCACATTAATTTTATTTCATTCTTTTTTTTTTTACTCACTTTCTTTCTTTTTTTCTTTCTTCATTATGAACAATATCAATGAAATGTATTTCGGTCAATATTTTGAAGCACAGAGTTAACATAATTAATTTTGTATCCAGCTGAAGTCAAAACTGAAAATGACACACAAAATATTTTTGTTGCTTTTACATAGATATACTTAAACCTTGACTCACTCAAATTAGCACAAGATCAACTGCTGGAGTCACCACTAATTGTTATATATATATATATATATATATATATATATATATATATATATATATTAGTCAATATTTTAAATCAACCTTAGAGTTGTTATATATACAAAAGAATATGTATTTGTTCAGTCAGTCAGTTAAGTGTTATACACACTATAATGACCATGTTGCTTTTCAGTTCATGACTGACTAGGCAGAAGATTTTCCTGTAGTAGGTTGCTGTTTCATTTTTTCTGTGTAGATTGGTTTACAAACAAGGCTTAGGACCCAGTCTGTCCTGTTATTTAATCCATAGATGGGGAACAAGAGGCAGATTCATACCATTTCCAAGATTATTTGCATATGGATGAAAATAACGAATGAAACTGGAATTCAGACTCTTTGATTTTTTCATTCCGACTCATTATCCATTACACCAGTGATGCACATCTGTAATGTAAATACAGATAACTCCACATCCCAGAAATTCAGATAGAACTTTTGTGTACATTTATTTTTCATTTTCTTCAAAAACATTTTCCCCTCTTTAACTCTAAAGAGATCACTTGCAAATTACTTCCACTTGTGCTAAATTAAATTGGGTGATCATGTCTCTCCACAACTTCCTCACCTAAATAACTCTTGATAACTCTTTCAGTTAAGTGCCGTATGTGATACACGTTTGGGTGATACAGACAAGTGATTGCAATATTATTTATTATTTATGGATGTTTTTGGTTCCGATCTTATCCATAATGTACCAATATGGGTCAGCTGTGGTCTTGTTAAATTTAAAACACTGGGACCTGTTGCACACCTTGATACAAAACATTTACTTTTGACTGATAAAATGAAAATTGGAATCAATTTCAGAATTTCGTTAAGAGCAAAAAAGGCTCAGACTGAGAGAAAGTGGTGGAAGGAAGATGAATCATTATTTTAGATGGAAATGACAAGACAAAGAAAACTGTTGTCTATAAAACTGATCATTCCATGAAAAGGCAAAGAAGGAATGAAATGGGCCTTGCAGAGTGAACATAGACAATGTCTTCTGAACTGCGTACCTCCTCATGGTTTACTTCTAGAAATTATTTTGTTTTTCACTCATTGTTAACATGTCTGGCTGAAGTGTAATTTTTAAGCTATGAGTGCTTGACTGAAAGAAACTGCATCCTGGTGTCTGGTCTGAGCTGCAATGTAACAGCTTCAAGACAAAGAACAAAAATACTATGAATGAGACTGAGAAGTAGTCTATCTTATTGGCTAGAAAGAAATCCCAGCATGCATCTGTATGTTTTGTTAATAAATTTGGGGAGAGGGGGATGTTATTGTAGTCATTCTCGTAGATTGGAACCATTAATTGAACTCTCTAAATTTGGATGAAGAAGGACAACATTGAATTAAATCACAGGGTAAACTGAGCCCTTTAGCCTTGGGTGGTAACCATTTTAAAAAAACCCAGCAACTTTGAATACAAAATTAAACAATCTTTGTTAGTGGCATATCAAAACCTTAAGGGTCTTTTCATACTGAAATTTAATTTTCTTGGGAGTATTCATTCGTAATTTCTTTTACAAAAATGGTAATTTTTTTTTTTTACTATGAAAATATATTGCTGGTATTTTTCTATAAAATTTTTTATATTTTCATTGTGTTTTAATCCCAGTTTGGCGTTAACTATATTCCCATAGCTAGGACCATAACAACTGCTACCATATCTGTAGATACCTCCTTTTTGTGCACTTAGTTTAATTTTTTCTAGGTATTTTTTTCAAAATAATAATAATATTTTTTATTATACATTCTTATTTATTCCTCATGTGATAATTACCCAGCCATACAGGTTATGTTTTACTGTGACACACCCATATAGAATTTTCACTTATCAAGAACTTGCCAAACATCTGAGATATTTGTTTATAAAGGAAGTTCTAATGTAGTGTAATGAATTGTATAAATATATGTTGTGTTATCCACCTACACAAATTTTTTTTCTTATATTTGTCATATCTCGGACAATGTTCATCTTTTGTGGTCACTACTGATAGCAAGAGAATTTCAGATTTCTACACCTGGCTGTGAAGTCACCTAATGTTAAATCTTACTTGGCTTCATTGATAGTCTAATGTGAAATCGAATGCAAATTCTTGTAGCATACCTACAGACGATAATGGTTTTGTCCCCATTCACGTAAATAGAGTAGTAAATACTGTATGTTGGTCCGCAGTTGGAGATTTGTCTCCAGCTGTGCTCGTCCAGCTCTCAGCCTCCAGGCATAGAAGAACCCCAGACAAGGCGATGTCGAAGGACAGAGTTTCATTTCGGGAAATAGCTACTATATCTAATAATGTTGTTATAATAATATATTATAAATTTTTATTATTTTTCACACACATAATACTTGGAATATAACAAGTAAGTGTTTGTTTATATTGTTCAATTGTTATAAGAATGTGTATCAAAAGCAAATACTGAATTTCATATTAAAAAATGGTGTAAAAACAGAAGAACTCTCCCCACCCCATTTTATTGAAATTTGCCACTGCACTCACAAGGTACAATATTCTTTTAAATGGATTGGGGTATTATGTTAAATTTCTGTAACTTGGGAACATACATACAAGATTAGATTTTTATTATTATATAGATATTTTGGTGGATAAACATGTTTGAGCAGATGTCCTGTTTTTTTTTAAGACTATAAAAGGTGCTTTTGAACTTTGTTGAAACAGGCATATTTGAAATGTAGATTTTGACACATCACTTGAAACAATATATTTTAGCAGATAAAAATGCTTGAGAAGATACCTTGTCATTTAAACAATGTAAATTACATGTTCGGGCTTGTGCATTTGAGAGACTTAACGAGAATGTTGCCCTATTGTATATTTGCCATTTTTCTTTTGACCATAAACTTCTGGACTGTGTGTTTATATTGCAAATTCAGCTGTTTTAATGTTTTTTTTAGTGTTTTTTTATTCTGATGGAATGTTTTTTTTTTATTTTTCAGCTTGCCAGAAATGCCTACTTCTGAATCTAATGATATTGGTTGCTTTCATTCTTAATCTTGATAAAAAGGACAACACTGAATTAAATCACAGGGTAAACTAACCCCGCTAGCCTTAGGTGGTAACCATTCTAAGAAAACAAAAACTTTGAATACAAAATTAATCAATGTCTGTTTAGTGGCATATCAACTCCTTATGGGTCATTTCATGTTGAAATTTAATTTCCTTGGGAGCATTAATAATTTCTTTTATAAAAATGGTAATTTTTTTTTATTATGTAAATGAATTGCTGGTATTTTTGCTATAAAGATTTTTATACTTTCATTGTGTTTTGACCCCAGTTTGGGGTTAACTATATGCTTACAGCTGGGACCCTAACAGGTGCTACCACACTGGGTCATGGTGGAACTGAGACCAACAGCAATTAAGACATGGTTTCACGCACCTAATAGGTGGAATAAGCAAGTATTTTTTTTTTTATATATATGGGGATTGATATAAGAATGTGTATTGAAAGCAAATACTGAATTTCATATCAAAAAATGGTGTAAAAACAGAAGAACACTTTTGTATAATTTTAATGAAATTTGCCACTGCACTCAAGAGGGTGTTGAAGGTACAATATTCTTCTAAATTGACTGAAATGCTTACTTACTAATTTAATATTGGTTCGTTTTATTCTTCATCTTGATAAAAGGAATTTTATTATAGTTTATCACAAATGAAAAATAAATTTTAAGTAAGAAAAAACAAAACATGGATATGTTTATCAATATGAAATGTCAAAGAACTTCATTTGACTATAAAATATGCAATACATTGTAAGATGTTTTTGGAAAAATTTCTCTGAAAAGACATGAAAATTCATATTGGGTAGACTGACATTATAAAGTGTGTGGCAGCATTTTCAAAAAATAATTTGAAAGTTCACAGAAAAGCTTATACTACTGAGAGGCCATCCCAGAGTAAAATGTGTGGCAAAGCGTTTTCTGAAAATGTCTTTAAAGCTCATATAAGAAGTCATCCAGCAGAGACTCTATTTAGTTGAGAAATGTGTGAAAAAGATTTTTCATATCCTCATAATTTAACCACTCATTTGTATACACACACAAGAGACACCATTATTTTGTGAAGCATGTAAGAAAACTTTCCAGAAATAAAAAACTGAAAAATTCCCATTAGATTTCATACAGTGAAAGTCATATCTTTGTAAATTTTCTGGGAAAACTTCTGAAAATTGTACAGTGAAAACTCATATGAGGTCACATACTGGAGAGACACCATTTTCTTGTAATATCTGCACAAGATGTTTTTCACAAAAAATCACAAGTTAATTAATTCAAGAGAAACACAATTTACTTGTAAAGTTTGTGGTAAAGGTTTTATGAGAAAGAACAATTTAGAAACCCATCTTAGAATTCATACTGGAGAGACACCATTTACCTGTGATGTGTGTGGCAAAGCATTTTCTCAAAATGGTACCTTGAAATGTCATATGAGAACTCACACTGGTGAAACACCATTTGTTTGTAAAGTTTGTGGAAAAGCTTTTTCTCAAAACAGCACTTTGAAAACTCATATGAGGACTCATACTGGAGAAGCACCATTTTCTTGTGGAGTGTGTAGCAGAACTTTTTCTCAAAATAGCACTTTAACAACACATTTGACAATTCATACTGGAGGGGCACCATTTGCATGTAAAGTATGTAATAAAACTTTTTCAAGAATAACCAATTTAGAAACCCATCTTAGAATTCATACTGGAGAGACACCATTTTCTTGTGATGTGTGTGGCAGAGCATTTTCTCAAAAAGGTACCTTGAAATCTCATATGAGAACACACACTGGAGAGGCACCATTTGTTTGTAAAGTTTGTGGAAAAGCTTTTTCTCAAAACAGCACTTTGAAAACTCATATGAGGACTCATACTGGAGAAGCACCATTTGTTTGTAAATTGTGCAGCAGAGCTTTTTCTCAAAGAAGCACTTTGTCTTCTCATATGAGAACTCATACTGGAGAGATGCCATTTACTTGTAATGTCTGTGGAAAAGCTTTTTCACAAAAGGGTACCTTGAGAAGTCACATGAGGACACATACAGGTGAAACACCTTTTCTATGTAAAGTATGTGATAAAGGATTTTCTCTAAAAAATAATTTGAAAAGCCACATGAAAACACACACTGTGTAAAATACTATTTTCATGAATAATTCAGCAAACATGGACTTACGTGCTTACAATAAGATGAAATGCCAAAAAGTTAGTTTTTTTCTATGACACCATTTTTTTAACTATTTTCACTCTTTGGCAATGTTCATTGTTTTTAAAAAGTGATGATTAGAATTGGAATAAAACCTAAACATATGATGAAAGTGAATTTATACATGTATAATTCATCTACCTTCACTCTTTGGCAATGTTTATTGTCTTAAAAACAGATTATTAGAATTGGAATAAAACCTAAACATATGATGAAAGTGAATTTATACATGTATAATTCATCTACCTTCACTCTTTGGCAATGTTTATTGTTTTAAAAAGTGATGATTAGAATTGGAATAAAACCTAAACATATGATGAAAGTGAATTTATACATGTATAATTCATCTACCTTCACTCTTCGGCAATGTTCATTGTTTTAAAAAGTGATGATTAGAATTGGAATAAAACCTAAACATATGATGAAAGTGAATTTATACATGTATAATTCATCTACCTTCTATCTTCGGCAATGTTTATTGTTTTAAAAAGTGATGATTAGAATTGGAATAAAACCTAAACATATGATGAAAGTGAATTCATACATGTATAATTCATCTACCTTCACTCTTCGGCAATGTTTATTGTTTTAAAAAGCAATGATTAGAATTGGAATAAAACCTAAATATATGATAAAAGTGAAATTATACATTTTCTTTGTTCTTAAGAATTTATAACAAAAATGATAAGCACTTAATTTATGATAGTGTTTATTGGAATGGTTGGTAAAACATCGGCTAATTGCCAATTGAGTCAAACTTTATGAAATAGTAAATGATAAAGTTTTCCTTAGAGTAGGTTCACATATTTTAATAATTTAAATGTTGATAAATAAAAAATTTTCATATTTATTTCTTTATAAATTGGTAAATGATAAATGTTGCATTGTATACTAATTGTATTAGTTTTTAGAATGTTGTAAATATAAAATTATTCTTGTCAATAATTCTTATGTGTGCGTATAAACTGTGATCAAATATTGATCGAAATCCAACACAGTGTTTAGATAAAGAACAAATAGGAGACATTTATCAATCTAGCATGTTTCACTTTTAGTAAAGCTCTTTCGATTTTCGTTGATTAATCAGGCTTCACATGCATTTGATTATTAAACAAATGTTAGTATAATTTGCGGCATTCTAAATTCAAGGAGAGGCAACATGTCCTTTCAAAGTTCCAAGAAATTAACAGATTCCAAGCCTAACTGAAAAACTATAAATATTTATGTATGTAAGTGTATAATCTAGTTTGTCTATGTAAGAATTACGTTAAGGCAACAATTCAATCTTATTTGTAATACACAGGAACAAACTGGCCTTAATTTTGATTTTACAAATTCCACCCTAATTAAATAAAAGAACATAATTCTTTATGCAGAAAGTACTTAGAGGGATTACTAATAAATATCTTACCAAGTATAAACATGTTAAAAACTTTATGTAACATTACCAAACTTTATTGAATTCATTCTTAAGGATTCTAATGTATGTTTATTTAAAATAAACAGTTTGTATATAAAAGAATTCCTAAGTCAGCAGGTGATAAAAACACCATACATAATATCTACTAGACACACACACAAATATACATTATCATCTGAATCCCAGATCATCTGAATTGTTTTTATGGGTTGTCAACCTTTTGCCAGTTATTTAAACCTGGAAAATATTTATTTAGATTGTAAGTTTTTTGTTTTGATCTACTGATAAAAGTCCTACTAATTAAATAAATTATTTGTTCTTTAACGTACCATTGTGTCAGATTCCGATCAAGTTGGGTAGAAGAAGTAGATTCTTCACTTCTATGGGCATTTGAGCATAAGAAATTATAATGAACCAGACTGGAATTAGAACTCGGTTCTCCAATTTCCAATTGTATTCCCCAGCAGTCACCCATCTAGGTACTGACAAGACTCTATGTTACTTAACTTTGGTGATCATATGAGAACCGGTTTGATGTGTCCATACACCCATTACACAACCCTGCACACCCAAGATTACTGCATCCAGTATTCCCAAGGCGTCTAGGTACTGACCAGACTTGACGTTGCTTAACTTCGGTGATCATATGAGAACTGGTTTTTCAACATTATGTGGCCGGAATCCTATTACATCACCTGAACATTCAAGCTTAGAAGGCCTGGTATTCCCAAGCAGTCACTATCTAGGTAATGACCAGGCTCAATGTTCCTTAACTTTGGTAAAAGCACTTGTCAATGTAGGTGGTAAGATCTCTGATCCAATTTTGGTTGAAAATGGTGTCAAGCAAGGGAATATAAAAGTGCCAACGTTGTATTATATTTCGTTATTTTTTTCTTTGTGGTGTGTTAAAGATGCACACATTGTAGTCTGTATGAGAATTGGCCAGGAGTACACTCACACAAACATATATATATATATATATATATATATATATAAAATGGACTTACCCGTCAGTTTCGACGTATGAGGATCTGACAACTTAATTGATTCAGTTATGAAATTTTGTGCGATAATCTTAAGTGGCATTTAAGACCCGCTAGTGATTTACAAAGGAGGCCACATATGGACCAAGGGTGAGGATTGTGGGATGTGATCACTGTTAGATTGGCTGACCTTTTAGATCATGCTCTCACTTGAAGATGATTCAGACAAGCAGATTGAAAACTGCTGAGTATATATATATATATATATATATATAAGTTTACTAGGTCCAATAGACAAATTAATTCCACAATTATATCCCTTCTTCACTCTGAAGTACACAACTCCTCGTCAAAAACAAAACTGTCCACTCGAAGTGCTGCTCGATTCACCTTCAGTCCGAATCTCGCTAATTCGCTGTCCCCACACTTCATTGCAAAACATGAACGTGACTCTGTCTCTTTTGGGTTGGTAAAAGTCTTATTACACAATCTCTTCACATCTACGGACAATCGATATTAACGGACCACCACTCTCTTCCCCCCTATTAGTCCGTTGATGAGAGGTTTGTCTGTATATACATTTGTAGCAATGGCAGTATGAATACCAATATTATCACGACAACATTGACTTGCATAAAAAAATCTTACGTAATATATAAACGTGCTTACATCAATATATCACCGTTTAATACAAGCGCTAGAAGTAGTAATCTTGTTTAAGCAGGTGACATCTGTTTTTTGTTATTGCTGTGAAATGCAACTTATTGGTTTGCATCGTGTATTGCACTGGGGAAGGGGGGAGAATCTGAATAGTCGAGTCATAACTTAATCACATACCATCAGAAAACATCTTGTCTTTCTCTTGTTCTTCAGGGTTTTTTTTTCCTAACTTTTTTTAATTTGCTTTTACAAGTGCTCGCGTGTGAGTCTTTTTCTTTCATTCTCCGCGTTTTGCTATTCACTGGTCTGTGATTGGTACATTCTTTCAGACTTGGAAATAAATTTGGGAATAATCGATGTTTATTGCGAACGTCACCCATGAAATAAAAGTAATTGTTTGTACGGAAAGTAAGGACCTACGCACATCAAATTTTCTTTAAATTAAGTGGCGGCAGAAGAATTATTGTTGAACTTTTAAAAGGTAAGCTTGAATATTAATGCAATACTTCAATGCAGCGATCAATTTTGAGTTCTCCTGTAGTTTATTATCGTATTAGTTCTCAAAGTGACCGCTTGGCGCTAGTGGCGAGCCTTTCAATTGTAAACAAAGGCGGAAAGTACGATACATTAGCGCGTGCGTGAGAGAGTAGCTGTGAGAGAGCCGCATGCTATACTCTTAGAACTTGTCGGACTCTCTGTATTCGGGCGGTGATGAAACCAGACAAGGCTATTGGGGGAGAGAAGAGGATTCATACCTTTCTTAAGTATTAGCCCGTAAGTGAACGTAATGGATTCGACTGGAATTCGAACCCGGCTCCCCGATTCCTCAACCCGAGCCACTATCCATTTCTCCACAAGTCCAATAGGCAAATCAAGTCCACAATTATCTCCGTTCCTCAATCTCAACGACGCAACTTCTCCTCAGAAACGAGACTCCTCGTGAATAAGCGTACCGTGTTTTTATGCACCTGTCCTAGCCATCGCTTAGCCAATGATCGCCCAGGACCAGCCAATAAAAATAGCTACAAATGACACCATCTTTTTCGTCCACACGAGGTGCTGCCCGATTCACCTTCAGTCCGAAGCGCACCAAATGGCCGTCTCCATAGTCCATTAGAAAACATAGACGCAACTCTGGCCCTTTTGGGTCGCCGAGGTAAGTCTCCACTACAAGGCTCAAGAGCCACTCAAGGTAGAGGATTATTTTATGAGATTGTAAGGAAAGAGGAAGTGAGAGAGTAATTCAGGGCGAATAGGACTGATGTCATTTGACCCTCGTTTGTTTGGTTAGCGGAATATCAACTCCTTATGACAAAATTTAATTTTCTTGCGAGCATAAGTAATTTCTTTTACAAAAACGTATTTCTGCTAGTATTTTTTTACTATGAAAATGTATTTTTATACGTTCATGTTTTGACCGCAGTTTAGGATCTGTTTGACGATAGCTGGGACCCTAACAGGTACTGCTACCCAGGATCAGGGTGGACCTCGGAACAACAGCAATTAAGAGGTGGTTTTACGCTTCTCAAAAACTCCTGCTGCCGGATGTAGTTTATCGTCATACCCAGGACAAATTTGACGCTAGACTTAAAGAGACCAGGATTGTAGTTGTCAAGGAAGACATTGTCTTCGGAATTTGTTCTGGGAAAGAAGCTGCCCGAGTGGAATTTGCTTTTTGTCAAAGGAACACAAAGGAAATGGATTTCTTTTGCCACCCTTTAACACAGCGTGGCATATCCTAGCTGCGAAGGTTCGAGCTGGTGGTACTAGGGGAGGTAACTCGTCCAGACATCTGCCATAGTGGTGAAAGGCTGGTGATGCTTCGTTTGTTGGGAAAAGGTTGCAGGGTGGAGAATAATTAATCACCCACAAGGCCGCGTCAGCGCTTTTGGATTCTGTTGAGGTTGGACAGTAAGGGTTAAGCAGCACCAGCTCAGATATAGTAGCGATATTTCATTCTTGATCTGACCTGACTCTTGTAAAAATAAGGCATGGTTTAGTATTTTCTGGAGCCATACAAGGAACCGACCATTCTTCCAGCCTCTTTTGCGAAGACACGAATATATGCGTTCTATACAACCGGAAGTAGAAAAGGTGCTCTGAATAAGTCAAAATGGCTTTCGAAAAAAATAGAGCAACCGTTTGGCAAATCCTGAAAAAATATCTATTTAAAAATATTGCGGTGGGGTACTAGACCCCCTCCCCACTCCTCCAGAAAAGTACGGCCCAGTTATTGTTGCAGTAGGGTATTATCTGGACTGGAACACACATTTTTTTTTAGTTTATACTTATTTAAACGTATGGTGAGGGAGAAGGGCTAGCCTCCTTCTTTACGGCCCTGGTATTGTTGTAGTGTTTTATTGCTGTATAAATTGTTTTATTGTATGTTAAATAATGACTTCATAATCGCCGTGAATTTTAGGCTTAAATCCTGATATATATTTTCAATTTTTTGTTTCTATTATATTCTAAAATTAATAAAATAATGTGCTTGTTTATTTATTTACAACAATTTGGTAATTTGTTTTGTTTTCTACTATTTTGTTTCTCCTAGTTATATAGCATGCGTTATACACGCTTAGGAGATCATGTATCTTTCGATACATGACTGAGGAGGCATTTCTTTTTGCGGTAGACCAGTCGCCATCCAAGGCTATAGAACTAGGTCTGTTCTGCTATTTACCATAGCTGGAAGAGGATTCATAGTAATGGATTCAACTGGAATTCGAACTCGGATCTCCGATTCCTCAATCCGAGCCGTTATCCATTACACGACCGTTCCTCCTTGTTTATCTAACGTTTCATATATATTAAAAAAAGAAACGTTAATTTTTATTTTCTGGAGCTTCTAAAACCCGCCATGTATATAATGTTTATATACGTACATCATATATGTTTCAAATATTATCATAACCGGTGTTGATAGTGAGGGTAAGCTCCCACTGTCTATAAAATGCTTCCGTGGCGTGCGTCTCAAATCAACTCCAGTTCCAAGCTGTTAGACAAATCCTGACTGTTTGGCAGATTATTGAGGGTGACGGCGCCAATAATCTACAGTCTGCTTTACATTTTTAGATTTCTCTAAAGTCTTCGATTCACTACATATGGAAAGATGGAGATCTTTTTAGCATATGGCATCCCCCACCGAGACAATAACTGATGCTATATAAAAATACCAAATCTTTGTTTAGATCCACAAACTTCTTCGACATCAAATTAAGAGTCCTCCAGGGTGACATCATTGCACCTTTTTTCTTTGTTATCACCCTTGACTACGTATTGAGAACTTCTCTAGACAAATATCATCATTTAGTTCTACTGAATAAACAAAATAATAATTTGATGTCAACAGTGAGTATTAACCCCGGTAGTGGTTCGAGGCAAGGACCCGCTTTAAGGGCATAAGCACTCATCAGGATTGGTGTGGGTTTAGAGTCTGTTCAGTGGTGAGGAATTGTTACCGTTTAGTTTTGGAGTTTTCGAAATTTGTGTTTGCTTATTTATTTACAACAATTTCGTAATTTGTTTTACATTCTAGTGTTTTAGTTTGCCTAACGTTTTATATATTAAAAATAAACGTTAATTTTTGTTGAGTTTCTAAAACATATATATATATATATATATATATATATATATATTATTTTCATACGTGCAATGTATATGTTCCAAAGATTATCCTTGTCGGGTATGATCGGGCGGGGGACACGCACACCCTACTTCGGTGATATGCATCTCAAACTCCATATGACAAATTTATCTCCAAGCCAGAGAATGGGTGAAGACGGACATCAGGCGCCTCATAACCAGCTGCCTTCAGGTAGATTGAGCTCGACAGCCTAGGACCAATAATATTGCTGATTCTTTTTTGGATCACATCAAGGAGCTCAAGGGGTGCCGGATCATATGTGGCAGCAATATTCTAAATATGGACGAATGGTAGACTTATATATATATATGTCGTCGTCGTCGACTCTCCCGTCGATTTCGACGTATGAGGGTCAAGCAGATCAGTTTCCATGAAACCGACAGCCCGACAACGACACTTGAGATTTGATTATAGTGGTGAAGGTTTCGTGCAGGACCATCCACACTTTTTGAAGGGCCGAATACAGAGACCTGGTGCACTACGTGCCACAAGGTTCCCAAACGACCCTCCGCAGGTTTTGAATTCAGAGTTGTCCTTCTCCTAGACCAGTTTCCATCCAAGGCTATAGAACTGTCCTTCTATTTTACCCATAGCTGGAAGGAGAAGAAGATGATTCATACCTTTCCCAAGGGTATTAGCACGTAAGTGAATGTAATGGATTCGACTGTAATTCGAGCTCGGCTCTGCGATTCCTCAATCCAAGTCGCTATCGATTACTACACCGTGCCTCATATATATATATATATATATATAGATAGATAGATAGATGGAGAGAAGAATTGTCGCACACGACACATTGAAAATACCTTCTTGGCAGCTGACCTAGCAATGGATTTAATATAGTCTCTCTGCTTCATATCAACTGAGAACATTAGACTGAGACGGTGCAAGGAGTCACTTTTTTTGTATTAGTATTTATTCGTTTTTCTATAACTATCTCGAAGATCGTTTGTCATTTTTACTTTCTGTTTATGCTTACCTAAAATTATATTTGTTAACTTTTATTATATTATATTTGTTAAGATTGTCATTACCGGTGTTGATAATGAGGATATGCTCCCACCGTCTATAAAATGTCTTCGTGGCGTGCATCTCAAATCGCCTGTGGCAAATAAATCCAGCTCTAAGCCGGAGTATGAACGAAGTCGGAACGTTATTTTTTTTTGTTTCTAAAACATATTGTTTACATACGTGCATTACATATTTTCCAAAGGTTATCCTAGCCGGGTATGAGGTTCAAACTCACCCTACTTCCGTGATATGCGTCTCAAACAGCGTTTGCCGGAGAATGGATGATGACAGACAACAGGTGCCTCATAACAAGCTGTATTTATGTGTTGTATTGCCCCCTTCTGGGGTTCTCTTGGACGAACGGTCTTGAGGGGATCATAATAAAGTTGTTTTCCTCTCTTTCTTCTCTCGGTCAGGAGTAAGCATTAACTCCAGTAGGGGTTCGAGGCAAGAAGCCACTTTGAGGGCATGACCACTCATGAAGATTGGAACTGGTTCTCATGTGATCACCAAAGTTAAACAACGTCTAGTCTGGTTAGTATTTAGATGGGTGATAGAATGGGAATGCCAGGTGCTATAAAGCTTGGGTGTGCGGGTGGTGTGTTGGATAATGGCACGGAATTATTAATCAGGGAGCCAAGTTTCAATTATAGTTGCTTTCATTATATTCACTAACGAGCAAATACCCTTAAAAAGTATGAATCCACCTCTTCTCCCCCCAGCTATGGGTTAATTAGCAAGACTTGTATCACTAAACGATTATCATCGAAAAAAAAATTCTTAAAATCTAAAAAATATTTGCTGGCTTTAAATAACCTGAAAAGGGTTGATAATCCGTAAAAACAAATCAATCAAAATCGAATCAATGAAAATCATTTATTTTACAAAACGAATATTTACTTTTATAACATAATCTCCTAGTGTGGTCAAACATTTGTTGTAACGTAGGAAAGGTTACTGAATAGAATAATCAATGAACGATAATAGTTAAGACAAGAACAACACGTATAAGATTCGCCAGCGGCGCGTAGAAGAAGTAGTAGTTAACTGCTAGAAGTGAGTCAAGTGAATTCCACAATGAATCTCAAACTACAGGACGTCCACCAACCACCCAACGCGGTCAGATGTGTCACAAGGTCGAATTTAATGTGGGGTATCTGAGCCCGTAGGCGCGGGCAAAATTTCCCCATAGACCCCGTATCAAACGGGGTCGAGTAACTGTTTCCCGAGACGATACAGTTTAATCAACAATTTAATTTGGCGCCGACTGCGCCCTGGTGAAACGATTGACGTATACCTAGCTGAAATAGCTTGTAGTCAGTTTCTTCAAGCTTGGAATAAAGTTCGCTAATCCATTTCGATCACCAAACAGTGTAGCGTTAAGTTTGGTATCCTATTTCAGACACATACATAGAATGGTACCTGTACACTATTTACATTATTCGGACTATTGTCCTCATCTTTGTCGCCATATTTATTACAACGTTTCGGCCCTTCAGTATCTGTCTATATTTCTCAGATGAGGTATTATGTACACTATTTACATTATTCGGACTATTGTCCTCATCTTTGTCACCATATTTATTACAACGTTTCGGCCCCTCAGTATCTGTCTATATTTCTGAGATGAGGTATTATGTACACTATTTACATTATTCGGACTATTGTCCTCATCTTTGTCGCCATATTTATTACAACGTTTCGGCCGTTGTGCACACCGGCCTTCTTCAGGTGGTTGGAATGTCGAGCTGAACCCTTTATTTCGCTCACTGGGGTAGAATGTTCTATTTCCACGTGCCATGTTTGATGGATGTCAGGTATCAGTTATCTCCTGTTAATTCCCCTCTCCAAGTTCTCCTCTGCCTTAACCAGGTATGTTCAATACCTGGTTAAATAATGGAGAATCTTTTCGGTCCTGTCACTGGATCTAACCATGTGTCCAGTGAGCGAATTCAGTTCGACATTCCAACCACCTGAAGAAGACCGATAGTCTGTAATAAATACAAAAATATTTTCCGTACAAAAATATTTTCCGTACAAAAATATTTCGGCATTAAATAACCCATAAAGGTTTTGATATACCCCTAAACAAACCCAACTAGCCAAACAAAGAAACAAGCAACGTGAAAGAATTTCATTACATCAATCCTACAATTTCTTAAAAATCTAACTATATTCTAAAATATAACTTCAACAAAATTGCGATCTAAAATACAGCTACCACCGCCTGTAGCTATCATGTCCACACAGTATATATATATATATATATATATATATATATATATATATATATATATGAGCTTAAAAGCCCCCTATCGGACGGCAAGTAAGCTAGCTCCTGAGGAGGGCTCTTGATTGGGCCTTCGGCTTTATCAGGAGTTGATGAGTCCCTAAGTCTTTGCATATTCTTGCACGGGACTTTCTTTTCCTCACTGCAGCCTTGGCTATTTTGATTGCAATCTGGTTCTCTGCTGGGAGAGATTTCTTTTTGCTGCTTTTTAACAAAATGGTTTAATAAAAAAAAAAAGCACATAAACACAAAAGTCTACAGACCCCTATATCTCTAATATATGTTCAGGTTGTTCTTATATATATATACGAGCTTTCGGGTGGCATTTAAACTAACTCCTGCGGTAGACACTTTATTAGACGTTCGGCTTGTTCAGGAGTTTGAGAGCCCCTAAGTCTTAGCATATTCTCAGCATTGGAAACTCTTCTGGCTGCCATTTGATCTGAGGTTTCATTTGCATGGGACTTTCTTTTCCTCGCTGCAACCTTGGCTCTTTTTATTTTAATCATCCATCATTTTAAGTATTAAATGTCTATCAGATTTCCAAACAGCACTTTTAGTTAGAAGATTGTTGTTTTTTTTTTTTTTTCATATATTATTTACTAGCTTAAAAGTCACCCTATCTTGATTCGGCCTTTGGCTTGTTCAGGAATTTGACAGTCCCTGAGTCTTTGCATATTCTCATCATGGGAAGCTCTTCTGGCTGCCGTTTGATCTGAATTTTCATTTGCACGGGACTTTCTTTTCAGCAGCCTTTGCTCTTTTGATTGCAATCTGGTCGTCTGTTGGCAGAAATTTCTTTTTTGCAAGGCATACTACTGTCGTATGCGATAATCAAACAATAAACTACAGAAGAACTCAAAATTGATCGCTGCATTTAAGTATTGCATTACTATTTAAGCTTACCTTTTAAAAGTTCAACGATAATTCTTCTGCCGACGTTAACATTTAAAGACAGTTGGATGCACGTAGGTCCTTATTTTCCGTACATACAATTATTTTTATATAATGGGTGACTTTCCCAATAAACTTCGTTTATTCTCAAATTTATTTCCATTTTATAAAAATTGTTATTCTACAAAAAATTTTGTCGCCAAAAATCGCATAAAAATCTTCGAAAACAATCGTCGTAATAAAAATTTGAGAATCCAAAATTTGCGTGTTCAGATCCGACCCGGAATGTTTTTAATCTGCTCACAGAATCGGCTTGATTCCATAATGCTATGATATGCTGGGCTACGGCCTTTAGGAGTAAAGTTGAAAATACGGACAATTATATTTTGAAACACTGTAATTTCAAAACAATAATTCTTTTTCATTTAAACTTAAGCTATTTGAAAGTTAGAGAGTTGTGTCCCTTTAATTGTTTTTTATCAGTAGAAAACCAAGATGGCGGAATCCGAAAACAATCGCAGTAATAAAAACTTGGAAATCCAAAATTTCAAATTGCGGGTCCGGATGCAGCTCGGAATATTTTTAATTTGCTCATGGAGTCAGCCTGATTCCAAAATGGTATGATATGTTAGGCTACGGCCTCCAGGAGTAAAGTTGAAACAATGTGACACACTGACATTTGCATTTATTTATATAGATTTAGATGTACATTTTCATTTTTTTAAATTTATTACAGACCTTAACTACAGTTCTTGGAATGATCTGGGTGGTGTAATGGATAATGACTCGGAACGAGAAATCAGAAACAGAGTTCGAATGTAAAGTAGGTTAATTACAATCGGTTACACTCAAATATTGGGGTACGAATCCATGTCTACACACTCCAGCTATGGTTTGAATAGCAGGACAGATTTTAGACATATAGCCTTTGGTTGACTGGCTGCCTGGGTTTAGGCAACCAGTCTACCAGTTTAAAGAAAATAATGGCAACCTACTGCAAGAAAATCTTCTGCCTAAGTTAGTCACGAATCGAAAGAGACATAATCTATCAAGTGTAGTTATCACGTATAAGGCTTAACAGACTAACTGACAATAATGCTTATTTCCTGTAGATATATAAAAGATTATATTTGGTTTTAAAAAGGCTCAAATCATCGAAAGATTCCATTTGCAGAGCATTATATTATTTTATGAAAAAAGAGTTCATTAAAATATAAAATACTTTGGATGCAAAACAACACTTGGAGTTGGAAATTGCAAAGCAGAGTTCGAATTCGTAATATTCATTTACACGCAAAACCCTTGGGAAAGTTATAAATTCACCTCTTCCCCCAGCTATGGATTAATCAGTAAGACTTGTATCAGTCAATCATCATTATTTCCAAAACATTCTTACAATATAAAAATATTTTTTGGCTTTAAATAAACTGAAAAAAGGTTGATAAGCCGTAAAAAAACGAATTAATCAGTCAACAAAACCAAAGCCACAACGACATACGATCTTTTTATTATAAGCTTATTTTCGGCATAAAGCCGAAATGGGTGGAAAATGTTGGTAAGAAGTATATATTGGTCAATCTCTCCCAGAGAAAACTGTCCACTTGCCTTGAAATCAGCATTCGAAATCCTGGTACTTCTACATGGTTTCGAACTCCAACTATTTTACATTCTTTCGAACTACGCCACGCAACCCGATTTTGGGTGTCCCAAAAATATGACATCATATCGCAGGCCAATAATTTTGGCAATTCTTGTTGAAATAACATCAAACTTTCACAGAATATATAAAAAAGATCAAGATTTTATATTTAATGGAAGCTTGGGGTGTGTGCTTTTCTCAATGAGAATCTGCCAAAGAGATGGATCGGTAGAGATGAAGATAAATTTTCTGATGAAATGGCCGCAGCGGTCACCGAACCTGTACCCGTGTGATTTTTTTATGGGGATATGTGAAGGGACTGGTCTATATCCCCCCGGTTTCTGCTAATGTTACCGGAGACATGCTACAGCGTGTTTGGTAAGAAAATAACTACCGACTTGACGTGTGCCGTGTCACAGGTGATGCACATATTGAACACTTATGAAATTGGTCCAATAATAAAACATGATGTTCAACAATAAACTGTTCAATTTCATTGAGCGAGACTTAGTAGTTTTCAAGATAATTGCTCTTAAAATGATGTCAAATTTTGGGGACACCCTGTATTTTCTCGACAATCTTTGATTATAAGAACACATTCTGCCAGGCGAAATTTTACAATTTGACAAATTTATGCTGACAATTTAAAATCTAGATGCCGGCCCATTGGCCTGAACTCGAATGAAATCTCTTAACCCTTAAACGGTGAACATCATCAATAAACGTTTCACTGGCAGATATCAATTGAATATTTAAACCTTTTGCATGGTCATTCGTTCATGATTCGAGTTTTATTAGAACGGATTCATACAATTTACTATTTACTTGATTTATCTGAGGTTAAAAAAACTTCCTGGAATATTTGCCTGCAAATGAAACTATGAAAACAAGCCAAAGACAACGCCATGTTTGAATGCATGCTTCTCGAAGTGAAAAGAGGCGAAAATGGTGACAACTTGGTGAAAAGAATTCATGACTTCATTATGCACGGAATGCTTTATGGCTGATGAATTTTTTCCAAACGATTGGTTAGAACGTCCGCTTTCCGACCATGAGTCCAGAGTTCGAATCTCACCATGGTCGATTCGGAAAGGTGACTTCTTGATGTAGAGGCGATCCCAACGTGGAAATTACCTGAAAACCATACCAAAAGATAACCTAAGTGAGTGAAATTGGGCTGACAGGACTATTTGGGAGCCATCAATGGTTGACTTAACACGAAGTCGTAAGTCATCGTGACTGAGGGTTTGAGATTACTGGCCTTGTTCAGACTGATGATCACGAAGAAACTGTAACTAAATAGTTACCGGTATAGATCACAGGTGTGGTTTTGCTTGTTGTGCCTGAGCAGGCGTCTGTAAACAGGGAATGGCTAGCCAGTCTAGTAGACAGATGTAGAGCGGCTCAGCCATTATGTAAAGAACATTATTTCCTTTTGCTTGGAGTTCAAATTTAGAAGACTTAAAGTTTGTCATTTCTGATAGTTTCAGTATAACTAAATCAAAATAAACATACGAACTTTGAGAAATCAATTTTCTCCTTTTTTTTAACCATTTTGTGTGTACACGTTCGTACAGCCTTTTATGTCGTTTTAAGGTTAATATCAGAATATTAAAATTGAAGATTATGTTCTGGGTTCTGTGTTCTATTTTTTTTTTTTTCAAAGAACGTGCATGAAAAGCGCCTGTTGGGGATATCGGTAATGACTTCCTCTTGGGTTTTGTACTCGAAATCAGATACTTGTGGAAATTGTTTTACATTAAAGTCAAGTCTACTCTTGAACTCGTGGAATTGACCGAATGTTGCTTTACATGTAAAGAACTAATGTTCTTTAATTTCCGAAGACACTTCCAACCAAGAATACTAAGGAAGTACTGACACTGATTTAATATTTTTTATTGTTTTTAAAATCTTCCGGGAGAAGAATTGATCAGATATTCCTGTATATTACTTCGGAGTTAATATCTACCAGTTCACCTAACGCTCGCTAGATGGCGCTTTATAAAGCAGTGTAAAAGGAAAAACAAACGCTTTCTTTATTTTCTTGTGTTACCACCACAGGATGCCACAGAGACAAGATGACTAGTGAAAGAAGACAGACCTTTGCTACACTCACTTGTTGAACTCTTACATTCACTATTTGAGAAATAACAGCTCATAGGAAAGTGGGTTCGATACATATTCCAGAACCAATTTTATTATTAATCCATGCGACTAAACAGTTTCTTCTCTAACCTTTTATTTAACAGTTTTCCTTGGAATATTGATGACCTGAACGGCGAGCTTATAACACAATGTCTCTTTTCCATTAGCACTGGGACTTCTTAAATCCCCAACGAACCACGTGTCCTTACAATATAATTCTATCACTACACTCACTCTTGCTTAGAATCAAAAAATCATGATACCACAATTAATATCTCCACTAAAAGATACCACATAAATTCATATCTCTCCAGCACAAGAAATATTCTTCCTCAACAAACGAGTCATCGCCTTATAGGAAAACAAATTGATGTCTGTGATAAACTTCTCATCTAATGTCATTACATTAGAATTGATTGAATTTCAAACATTTATAAATAGTTTTAAAAAAGCGAAAAAAGAAGAAAAAAATGAGAGAAGGCGAGTTACTATTAAGCAAAATATGGATGTGTGGATGGTGTAATGGATAGCGGTTCAAGAGAAGGAATCGGGGTTCGAATTCACTTGATTACATTTGACTCGAAAGGTGTAAAGAAAAGGTATGAATCCATCTCTTCTCCTCCTCCCAGTTATGGGTTGAAATGCAGAACTATATCCTTGGTTGACAACCAGTCTACAACAGAAATAAGTGGCAACCTACTGCAGGAAAACCTCTGCTCAGTCAGAATCGAAAGAAACATGATGAGCGTACATGACATTTGGTACTTAACTGACTGAAGGCTCGTTAAAAGAGTCGACAAAGAGATCCTAATACACAAACCCGTAAGCCATCAAAACCGTAAAACTGCAGCGGTAACTGCAGTGGGTGTAAAGAGCAAGATAGACTGATGGAATCCTCTTCAGCAGGTTTTAAATTCAGAATTGTTCTTTGAATTCAGAATTCTTCTTCTCCTAGACTGCCCTCAAAGATTAAGGCCCAATTATTTACAGGGGCTGAACATCGGAGAATATAATGACATAATCAAGATGTTGATGTTCCACATCACTTCAAGCAGAAAGTTAGAAATGAAACCCCCATCAATACTGGAAAGAGCGATAACAGCTACTGGACTTGAGGAACCTATTTTCCTGAATGATTGTTTTGAGTGGCTATTCGGTCAATGAATGCTGAATATTTCTATATAAGGAAATGTTTAATATTACCCTACTACTACTACCATTAGAGGTTATGATATACAATTTAATCCCAGCTTGATAGCCAGAGAGTAAAAAAAATCTTACTGAGTAGCAATTGGCTGTTCGGTCAATAAATGCTGAATTCTGAATGAAATGTCTAATATTTCAATTACCCTTTTAGAGATTAGAAGTAAACATACTACAATTTGATCCCAGCTTGACAATGGCATATAAGGAATGTAAAGAATAGCGTAATTCGAGTAGCACTGGCTGTCAATAAATAAATGCTGAATGTTTCCTTATAAGGAAAAATGTTAATAAAGAAATTACCATTTTAGAGATCAAGAGAACAGAATAGTTGCTACACTTTGATCCCAGCACAATGGCCAGTGAATCAAGAAGTTTCCTTAAAAAGCGTAACAATTCGAGTAGCACTGGCTGTTCGGTAAAGGTAATGCTGAATGTTTCCTTATAAAGAAATGTCTAATATTTCAATTACCATTAGAGATTGAGAGAACAGATACTACATTTTGATCCCAGCACAATGGCCAGTGAAAAGAATAGCGTAACTCGAGTGGCACTGGCTGTTCGGTAAATAAATGACGAATGTTTCCTTATAAAGAAATGTCTAATATTTCAATTACCATTAGAGATTAGAAGAACAGTTACTACACTTTCATCCCAGCACAATGGCCAGTGGGAAAGAAAAGCGTAATTCGAGTGGTACTGGCTGTTCGGTCAATGAATGCTGAATGTTTCCTTATAAAGAAACGTCTAATATTTCAATTACCTTTAGAGATTGAGAGAAACATACTACATTTTGATCAGGTAAGACGAATGTTTCCTTATAAAGAAATGTCTAATATTTCAATTACCATTAGAGATTAGAAGAACAGGAAAGAAAAGCATAACCCCAGTAGCACTGGCTGTTCGGTAAATAAATGCTGAATGTTTCCTTATAAGGAAATGTCTAATATTTCATTACCATTAGAGATTGAGAGAACAGTTACTACATTTTGATCCCAGCCAACGGCCAGTGAAAAGAAAAGCGTAATTCGAGTAGTACTGGCTGTTCGGTCAGGTAATGCTGAATGTTTCCTTATAAAGGAAATGTCTAATATTTCAATTACCATTAGAGATTGAGAGAACAGCATACACTTTACAATGGCCATTTTGATTCGAGTGGCACTGGCTGCTCGGTCAGGAAAGAATGTTTCCTTTATAAAGAAATGTCTAATATTTCAATTATTAGAGATTAGAAGAACAGTTGCTACACTTTCATCCCAGCACAATGGCCAGTGAATGCTGAATCGAGTGGTTTCCTTATAGGTAATGACGAATTTGTTTTATAAAGAAACGTCTAATATTTCAATTACCATTAGAGATTAGAAGAACAGCATACTTTCATCCCAGCACAATGGCCAGTGAGGAAAGAATAGCGTAATTCGAGTGGTACTGGCTGCTCGGTCAGGTAATGACGAATGTTTCCTTATAAAGAAAATGTCTAATATTTCAATTACCATTAGAGATTGAGAAGAACAGTTGCTACATTTTCATCCCAGCACAATGGCCAGTGAAAAGAATAGCGTAATTCGAGTGGTACTGGCTGCTCGGTCAGGTAATGACGAATGTTTCCTTATAAAGAAACGTCTAATATTTCAATTACCATTAGAGATTAGAAGAAAGTTACTACATTTTGATCCCAGCACAATGGCCAGTGAATCAGGAAAGAATAGCGTAACTCGAGTAGCACTGGCTGTTCGGTCAGGTAATGCTGAATGTTTCCTTATAAGGAAATGTCTAATATTTCAATTACCATTAGAGATTAGAAGAAAGCATACTACATTTTCATCCCAGCACAATGGCCAGTGAAAAGAAAAGCGTAATTCGAGTGGTACTGGCTGCTCGGTCAAGGTAATGACGAATGTTTCCTTATAAAGAAATGTCTAATATTTCAATTACCATTAGAGATTAGAGAACAGTTGCTACACTTTCATCCCAGCACAATGGCCAGTGAAGGAAGAATAGCGTAATTCGAGTGGTACTGGCTGCTCGGTCAGGTAATGACGAATGTTTCCTTATAAAGAAATGTCTAATATTTCAATTACCATTAGAGATTAGAAGAACAGTTGCTACATTTTGATCCCAGCACAATGGCCAGTGAATCAAGAAAAGCGTAACTCGAGTGGCACTGGCTGTTCGGTCAAATAATGACTGAATGTTTCCTTATAAGGAAATGTCTAATATTTCAATTACCATTAGAGATTGAGAAGAACAGTTACTACATTTTGATCCCAGCAATGGCCAGTGAAAGAAAAGAATAAAGCCCCAGTAGTGGTACTGGCTGCTCGGTCAATGAATGACTGAATGTTTCCTTATAAGGAAATGGTTAATATTTCAATTACCATTAGAGATTAGAAGAACAGTTACTACACTTTCATCCCAGCACAATGGCCAGGAAAGAAAAGAATAGCGTAATTCAGTGGTACTGGCTGCTCGGTCAAGGTAATGACGAATGTTTTCCTTATAAAGAAATGTCTAATATTTCAATTACCATTAGAGATTGAAGAAAAGTTGCTACACATTTCATCCCAGCACAATGGCCAGTGAAAGAAGAATAGCGTAACTCGAGTGGCACTGGCTGTTCGGTCAAGGTAATGCTGAATGTTTCCTTATAAAGGAAATGTCTAATATTTCAATTACCTTTAGAGATTAGAAAACAGTTGCTACAGATTTTGATTTAGCTTCGGTCAATGGCCAGTGAATCAAGAAAAGCACAATAATTCGAGTGGTACTGGCTGTTCGGTCAGGTAATGAACGAATGTTTCCTTATAAAGAAATGTCTAATATTTCAATTACCATTAGAGATTAGAAGAACAGTTACTACATTTTCATCCCAGCACAATGGCCAGTGAAAAGAAAAGCGTAACTCGAGTGGCACTGGCTGTTCGGTCAAGGTAATGACTGAATGTTTCCTTATAAAGAAATGTCTAATATTTCAATTACCATTAGAGATTAGAAGAACAGATACTACATTTTGATCCCAGCGTAATTCGAGTGGTACTGGCTACTTTGGTCAATGGAAAGAAGAACAGTTGCTACACTTTCAAAAGAATAGTGTCAAGAATAGCGTAACTCGAGTGGCACTGGCTGCTCGGTCAATAAATGACGAATGTTTCCTTATAAAGAAATGTCTAATATTTCAATTACCATTAGAGATTAGAGAGAAAGTTGCTACACTTTCATTTTGATTTGGCCAGTGAAGGAAAGAAAAGCGTAACTCAGTAGCACTGGCTGCTCGGTCAGGTAATGACGAATGTTTCCTTATAAAGGAAAATGTCTAATATTTCAATTACCATTAGAGATGGAGAGAAAGCATACTACACTTTCATCCCAGCACAATGGCCAGTGAATCAAGAAAGCGTAACTCAGTGGCACTGGCTGCTCGGTCAAGGTAATGACGAATGTTTCCTTAAAGAAAGGAAATGGTTAATATTTTAGAAATTACCATTAGAGATGGAGAAGAAAGCGTAATACTACATTTTGATTTAAAGAAATGTCAATGGGAAAGAAAAGAATAGCGTATCCCAGCACAAGTGTGAATGAACTGGCTGTTCGGTAAGGTAATGACGAATGTTTCCTTATAAAGAAATGTCTAATATTTCAATTACCATTAGAGATTAGAAGAACAGTTGCTACACTTTCATCCCAGCACAATGGCCAGTGAAAGAAGAATAGCGTAATTCGAGTGGTACTGGCTGCTCGGTCAATAATGACGAATGTTTCCTTATAAAGAAATGTCTAATATTTCAATTACCATTAGAGATTAGAAGAACAGTTACTACACTTTCATCCCAGCACAATGGCCAGTGAATCAAGAATAGCGTAATTCAGTGGCACTGGCTGTTCGGTCAGGTAATGACGAATGTTTCCTTATAAAGAAATGTCTAATATTTCAATTACCATTAGAGATTGAAGAACAGTTGCTACACTTTCATCCCAGCACAATGGCCAGTGAAGGAAAGAAAAGCGTAACCCCAGTGGTACTGGCTGCTCGGTCAGGTAATGACGAATGTTTCCTTATAAAAAATGTCTAATATTTCAATTACCATTAGAGATTAGAAGAACAGTTACTACATTTTCATCCCAGCACAATGGCCAGTGAATCAAGAAAAGCGTAATTCGAGTGGCACTGGCTGCTCGGTCAGGTAATGACGAATGTTTCCTTATAAAGAAATGTCTAATATTTCAATTACCATTAGAGATGAAGAAAGAACACTTTATCCCACACAATTTGATTAGCACAATGGCTCGGTCCAGTAATGACGAATGAAAAGAATAGCATTAACCCGAGTAGTACTGGCTGCTCGGTCAGGTAATGAAATGTTTGATAAAGAAATGTCTAATATTTCAATTCCATTATTAAAGAACAGTTCTACTTTCATCCCAGCACAATGGCCAGTGAAGGAAAGAAATAGCGTAATTCCAGTAGCGCTGGCTGTTCGGTCAATGAACTGAACTTTGGTTAATATTTCAATTACCATTAGAGATGGAGAAGAAAGTTGCTACATTTTCATTTAGCACAATGGCCAGTGAAAGAATAGCGTAATTCGAGTGGTACTGGCTGTTCGGTCAGGTAATGCTGAATGTTTCCTTATAAAGAAATGTCTAATATTTCAATTACCTTTAGAGATTGGAAGAACAGTGAATACTACGTAATTTCATTTTGATGGCCAGTGAAGGAAAGAAAAGCATAACCTCCAGTAGTGACTGGCTGTTCGGTCAATGAATGACGAATGTTTCCTTATAAAGAAATGTCTAATATTTCAATTACCATTAGAGATTAGAAGAACAGTTGCTACATTTTCATCCCAGCACAATGGCCAGTGAAAAGAAAAGCGTAATTCGAGTGGCTGGCTGGCTGTTCGGTCAGGTAATGACGAATGTTTCCTTATAAAGAAATGTCTAATATTTCAATTACCATTAGAGATGGAGAAGAACAGTTGCTACACTTTCATTTTGCACAATGGCCAGTGAAGAAAGAAAAGCGTAATTCAGTGGTACTGGCTGTTCGGTCAATGAATGACGAATGTTTCCTTATAAGGAAATGTCTAATATTTCAATTACCATTAGAGATGGAGAAGAAAGTTGCTATACTTTCATTTGCACAATGGCCAGTGGAAAGAAAAGCGTAATTCGAGTGGTACTGGCTGTTCGGTCAATAATGCTGAATGTTTCCTTATAAAGAAATGTCTAATATTTCAATTACCATTAGAGATTGAAGAACAGTTGCTACACTTTCATCCCAGCATTTAGCCAGTGAATCAAGAAAAGCGTAATTCCAGTGGTACTGGCTGCTCGGTCAGGTAATGACGAATGTTTCCTTATAAAGAAATGTCTAATA
This sequence comes from Acanthosepion pharaonis, assembly GCA_903632075.3. Classification (NCBI taxonomy): domain Eukaryota; kingdom Metazoa; phylum Mollusca; class Cephalopoda; order Sepiida; family Sepiidae; genus Acanthosepion; species Acanthosepion pharaonis. The sequence continues at coordinate 60,596 of CAHIKZ030002946.1, forward strand.
TTTCAATTACCATTAGAGATTAGAAGAACAGTTACTACATTTTCATCCCAGCACAATGGCCAGTGAATCAAGAAAGCGTAATTCGAGTGGTACTGGCTGTTCGGTCAGGTAATGACGAATGTTTCCTTATAAAGAAATGTCTAATATTTCAATTACCATTAGAGATTAGAAGAACAGTTGCTACATTTCATCCCAGCACAATGGCCAGTGAAGGAAAGAAAAGCGTAACCTCAGTGGTACTGGCTGTTCGGTCAATGTAATGACTGAATGTTTCCTTATAAGGAAATGTCTAATATTTCAATTACCCATTAGAGATTGAGAGAAAGCATAAGAACAATTTGATCCCAGCTCTGGCCGGTGAAAAGAAAAGCATTAATTCCAGTAGTACTGGCTGTTCGGTCAATGAATAATGCTGAATGTTTCCTTATAATGAAATGTCTAATATTATCATTACAATTAGAGATTAGAAGAACAGTTGCTACATTTTCATCCCAGCACAATGGCCAGTGAAAGAAAAGCGTAATTCGAGTAGTACTGGCTGCTCGGTCAAGGTAATGACTGAATGTTTCCTTATAAAGAAATGTCTAATATTTCAATTACCATTAGAGATTAGAAGAAAGCATACTACATTTTGATCCCAGCACAATGGCCAGTGGAAAGAAAAGCGTAATTCCAGTGGCACTGGCTGCTCGGTCAATAATGACGAATGTTTCCTTATAAAGAAATGTCTAATATTTCAATTACCATTAGAGATTAGAAGAACAGTTACTACATTTTGATCCCAGCACAATGGCCAGTGAATCAAGAATAGCGTAATTCGAGTGGTACTGGCTGCTCGGTCAGGTAATGACGAATGTTTCCTTATAAAGAAATGTCTAATATTTCAATTACCATTAGAGATTGAAGAACAGTTACTACATTTTCATCCCAGCACAATGGCCAGTGAAAAGAAAAGCGTAATTCCAGTGGCACTGGCTGTTCGGTCAATGAATGCTGAATGTTTCCTTATAAAGAAACGGTCTAATATTTCAATTACCATTAGAGATGGAGAGAAGAGAATGTTTTTTCATAAAGCCAATGCCAGTGAAAGAAGAAAGCGTAACCCCAGTAGCACTGGCTGCTCGGTCAATAATGCTGAATGTTTCCTTATAAAGGAAAATGTTAATATTTCAATTACCTTTAGAGATTGAGATCCTTTCATCCCAGCACAATGGCCAGTGAAGGAAAGAATAGCGTAATTCGAGTGGTACTGGCTGCTCGGTCAATAATGACGAATGTTTCCTTATAAAGAAATGTCTAATATTTCAATTACCATTAGAGATTGAAGAACAGTTGCTACACTTTCATTTGCACAATGGCCAGTGAATCAAAGAAAGCGTAATTCGAGTGGTACTGGCTGCTCGGTCAAGGTAATGACGAACTGAATGTTTCCTTATAAAGAAATGTCTAATATTTCAATTACCTTTAGAGATGGAGAAAAGATTACATTTTGCTACACTTTCATCCCAGCACAATGGCCAGTGAATCAAGAATAGCGTAATTCGAGTGGTACTGGCTGCTCGGTCAGGTAATGACGAATGTTTCCTTATAAAGAAATGTCTAATATTTCAATTACCATTAGAGATTAGAAGAACAGTTGCTACATTTTCATCCCAGCACAATGGCCAGTGAAAAGAATAGCGTAATTCCAGTGGTACTGGCTGCTCGGTCAGGTAATGAATGCTGAATGTTTCCTTATAAGGAAATGTCTAATATTTCATTACCATTAGAGATTGAAGAAAGTTACTACATTTTGATCCCAGCACAATGGCCAGTGAAAAAGAATAGCCCCAGTGGTACTGGCTGTTCGGTCAATGAATGACGAATGTTTCCTTATAAAGAAATGTCTAATATTTTCAATTACCATTAGAGATTAGAGAACAGTTGCTACATTTCATCCCAGCATTTGGCCAGTGAAAAGAAAAGCGTAATTCGAGTGGTACTGGCTGCTCGGTCAGGTAATGACGAATGTTTCCTTATAAAGAAATGTCTAATATTTCAATTACCATTAGAGATTGGAAGAAAGTTACTACATTTTCATCCCAGCACAATGGCCAGTGAAAAGAATAGCGTAATTCGCGTGGTACTGGCTGCTCAATGAATGCTGAATGTTTCCTTATAAAGAAACGGTCTAATATTATCAATTACCATTAGAGATTAGAGAGAAAGCATACTACATTTTGATCCCAGCACAATGGCCAGTGAAAGAAAAGCAGTACATAACCCCAGTAGCGCTGGCTGTTCGGTCTCGGGAATGCTGAATGTTTCCTTATAAGGAAACGGTCTAATATTTCAATTACCATTAGAGATTGGAGAACAGTTACTACATTTTCATCCCAGCCAATGGCCAGGAAAGAAAAGCGTAATTCCAGTGGTACTGGCTGTTCGGTCAATGAATGCTGAATGTTTCCTTATAAAGGAAATGTCTAATATTTCAATTACCATTAGAGATGGAGAGAACAGTTACTACACTTTGATCCCAGCACAATGGCCAGTGGAAAGAAAAAGCGTAATTCGAGTAGCACTGGCTGTTCGGTCAAGGTAATGACGAATGTTTCCTTATAAGGAAATGTCTAATATTTCAATTACCATTAGAGATTGGAAGAACAGTTGCTACATTTTGATCCCAGCACAATGGCCAGTGAATCAAGAAAAGCGTAATTCGAGTGGTACTGGCTGTTCGGTCAATGAATGCTGAATGTTTCCTTATAAGGAAACGTCTAATATTTCAATTACCTTTAGAGATGGAGAGAAAGCATACTACATTTTGATTTAGCACAATGGCCAGTGAAAAGAAAGCGTAAATTCCAGTGGCACTGGCTGTTCGGTCAATAATGCTGAATGTTTCCTTATAAAGAAATGTCTAATATTTCATTACCATTAGAGATGGAGAAGAACAGATACTACATTTTCATCCCAGCACAATGGCCAGTGAAAAGAAAAGCGTAATTCCAGTGGCACTGGCTGCTCGGTCAATAATGACTGAATGTTTCCTTATAAAGAAATGTCTAATATTTCAATTACCATTAGAGATTAGGAGAACAGATACTACATTTTGATCCCAGCACAATGGCCAGGAAAGAAAAGCGTAATTCCAGTAGCACTGGCTGTTCGGTCAATAATGCTGAATGTTTCCTTATAAAGAAATGTCTAATATTTCAATTACCTTTAGAGATAGAAGAAAAGTTGCTACTTTCATCCCAGACAATGGCCAGTGAAAAGAAAAGCGTAATTCGAGTAGCACTGGCTGTTCGGTCAATGAATGCTGAATGTTTCCTTATAAGGAAACGTCTAATATTTCAATTACCATTAGAGATGAAGAGAAAGCATACTACATTTTGATTTAGCCAATGGCCAGTGGAAAGAAAAGCGTAATTCCAGTAGCACTGGCTGTTCGGTCAATGTAATGCTGAATGTTTCCTTATAAGGAAACAGTCTAATATTTCAATTACCATTAGAGTCAGGTAAGAGAAAGTTATACACTTTTAATTGCACATTTGGCCAGGGAAAGCGTAAAAGAAAAGCGTAACTCCAGTAGCACTGGCTGTTCGGTCAATGAATGCTGAATGTTTCCTTATAAAGAAACCTTATTAATATTTCAATTACCTTTAGAGATGGAGAGAACAGCATACTACACTTTCATCCCAGCATTTGGCCAGTGAGGAAAGAAAAGCGTAATTCCAGTAGCGCTGGCTGTTCGGTCAATGAATGCTGAATGTTTCCTTATAAAGAAACGTCTAATATTATCATTACCTTTAGAGATTGGAGAGAACAGCATACTACATTTTGATCCCAGCACAATGGCCAGGAATCAAGAAAAGCGTAATTCCAGTAGCACTGGCTGTTCGGTCAATGAATGCTGAATGTTTCCTTATAAAGAAAATGTCTAATATTTCATTACCATTAGAGATTGGAGAGAAAGCATACTACATTTTCATTTAGCCAGTGAATCAAGAAAGAAAAGCATAACTCCAGTAGCACTGGCTGTTCGGTCAATGAATGCTGAATGTTTCCTTATAAGGAAACGGTCTAATATTTCAATTACCTTTAGAGATGGAGAGAAAGCATACTACATTTTGATCCCAGCACAATGGTAGTGAAAAGAAAAGCATAACCCCAGTAGCACTGGCTGTTCGGTCAATGAATGACTGAATGTTTCCTTATAAGGAAATGTCTAATATTTCAATTACCATTAGAGATGGAGAGAACAGCATACTACATTTTGATCCCAGCCAATGGCCAGGAAAAGAAAAGCGTAACTCGAGTAGCACTGGCTGTTCGGTCAATGAATGCTGAATGTTTCCTTATAAGGAAATGTCTAATATTTCAATTACCATTAGAGATTAGAAGAACAGATACTACATTTTGATCCCAGCACAATGGCCAGGAAAAGAAAAGCGTAACTCGAGTAGCACTGGCTGTTCGGTCAATGAATGCTGAATGTTTCCTTATAAAGAAATGTCTAATATTTATCATTACCATTAGAGAATCAAGAGAAAAGCATACACTTTCATCCCATTTTGATTTGGCCAGTAGAAAAGAAAAGCGTAACTCGAGTAGCGCTGGCTGTTCGGTCAATGAATGCTGAATGTTTCCTTATAAAGAAATGTCTAATATTTCATTACCTTTAGAGATGGAGAGAACAGCATACTACATTTTGATTTAGCCTGGCCAGGAAAGAAAAGCGTAACTCGAGTAGCACTGGCTGTTCGGTCAATGAATGCTGAATGTTTCCTTATAAAGAAACGGTCTAATATTATCAATTACCATTAGAGATTAGAAGAGATGGACTTTCAAAAGCATACTACATTTTGATTTAGCCAGTGGGAAAGAAAAGCGTAACCCCAGTAGCGCTGGCTGTTCGGTCAATGAATGCTGAATGTTTCCTTATAAGGAAACGGTTAATAGTTTATCATTACCTTTAGAGATGGAGAGAATGACGAAGCATACTACATTTTGATTTAGCCTGTAGGAAAGAAAAGCGTAATCAAGAGTAGCACTGGCTGTTCGGTCAATGAATGCTGAATGTTTCCTTATAAAGAAATGTCTAATATTTCAATTACCATTAGAGATGGAGAAGAACAGATACTACATTTTGATTTAGCACAATGGCCAAAGGAAAGAAAAGCGTAACCCCAGTAGCGCTGGCTGTTCGGTCAATGAATGCTGAATGTTTCCTTATAAAGAAATGTCTAATATTTCAATTACCATTAGAGATGGAAGAGAAAGATACTACAAGATTTTGATTTAGCCTCGGCCAGAATGAAAGAAAAGCATAACTAGAGTAGCGCTGGCTGTTCGGTCAATGAATGCTGAATGTTTCCTTATAAGGAAAATGTCTAAATATTTCAATTACCATTAGAGATGGAGAGAGAACAGATACTACAATTTGATTTAGCGTAAATGGGAAAGAAAAGTATAACCAATAGTAGCACTGGCTGTTCGGTCAATGAATGCTGAATGTTTCCTTAGGAAAGGAAACGGTCTCCTTATATTTCATTACCATTAGAGATTAGAAGAACAGATACTACACTTTCATCCCAGCACAATGGAAAGTGAATCAAGAATAGCGTACCCAGTAGCACTGGCTGTTCGGTCAATAATGCTGAATGTTTCCTTATAAAGAAACGTCTAATATTATCATTACCATTAGAGATGGAGAGAAAGTTGCTACACTTTCATCCCAGACAATGGCCAGTGAAAAGAAAAGCGTAACTCGAGTAGCACTGGCTGTTCGGTCAATAATGACTGAATGTTTCCTTATAAGGAAATGTCTAATATTTCATTACCATTAGAGATTGGAAGAACAGATACTACATTTTGATCCCAGCCAATGGCCAGGGAAAAGAAAAGCGTAATTCCAGTAGCACTGGCTGTTCGGTCAATGAATGCTGAATGTTTCCTAATATTTTATAAAGGAAATGTCTAATATTATCATTACCTTTTAGAGATGGAGAGAACAGATATACTACATTTTCCCAGCATTTGGCCAGTGAATCAAGAAAAGCGTAATTCCAGTAGCACTGGCTGTTCGGTCAATGAATGCTGAATGTTTCCTTATAAAGAAATGTCTAATATTTCATTACCATTAGAGAGGAGAGAAAGATACTACAATTTGATCCCAGCCAATGGCCAGGAAAAAGAAAAGCATAACTCCAGTAGCACTGGCTGTTCGGTCAATAAATGCTGAATGTTTCCTTATAAGGAAACGGTCTAATATTTCAATTACCATTAGAGATGGAGAGAAAGATACTACAATTTGATTTAGCTTGTAGGAAAGAAAAGCATAACCCCAGTAGCGCTGGCTGTTCGGTCAATGAATGCTGAATGTTCCTTTTATAAGGAAACGGTTAATATTATCATTACCTTTAGAGATGGAGAGAAAGCATACTACATTTTGATTTAGCCTGTAGGAAAGAAAGTATAACCCCAGTAGCACTGGCTGTTCGGTCAATGAATGCTGAATGAATATTTTCTTATAAGGAAACGGTTAATATTATCATTACCTTTAGAGATGGAGAAAGCATACTACATTTTTTGATTTAGCCTGTAAGAAAGAAAAGCATAACCCCAGTAGCGCTGGCTGTTCGGTAAATAAATGCTGAATGTTTTCCTTATAAGGAAAAGCCTAGGAAAGTTGAATACTGGCTGCTTACATACTAGAGATCAAGAGAAAGATACTATCAATTTGATTTTGATTTAGCCTGTAGAAAAGAAAAGCATAACCCAGTAGCACTGGCTGTTCGGTAAATAAATGCTGAATGTTTCCTTATAGGGAAAAGCCTGGGTATTACCATTACAAACTAGGGATCAAGAGAACAGATACTACAATTTGATCCCAGCTTGACGGCCAGGGTGTGAAGAAAAGTGTGACTCGAGTAGCATTGGCTGTTCGATAAATAAATGCTGAATGTTTCCTTATAAGGAAAAGCCTAATATTACCATCACAAACTAGGGATGGAGAGAACAGATACTACAATTTGATCCCAGCTTTACGGCCAGGGTCTGAAGAAAAGTATGACTGAGTAGCACTGGCTGTTAAATAAATAAATGCTGAATGCTTCCATTTTATAGGAAAGAAAGTGAAAAGATAACCCTGATTATGACTGGCTGTTCAAAGGTTAGGGATCAAAAGAACAGATACTTTAGAGATGGAGAGAACAGTCTAATATAATTACATTTGATCCCATTTGACGGCCAAGGAAAGAAAAGTATGACTCGAGTAGCACTGGCTGTTCAATAAATAAATGCTGAATGCTTCCTTATAGGTAAAAGCCTAGTATGACCCTTACAAACTAGGGATCAAGAGAACAGATACTACAATTTGATCCCAGCTTGACGGCCAGGGTGTGAAGAAAAGTGTGACTCGAGTAGCATTGGCTGTTCGATAAATAAATGCTGAATGTTTCCTTATAAGGAAAAGCCTAGTATGACCCTTACATACTAGAGATCAAGAGAACAGATACTACAATTTGATCCCAGCTTGACGGCCAGGGTGTGAAGAAAAGTGTGACTCGAGTAGCATTGGCTGTTCGATAAATAAATGCTGAATGTTTCCTTATAAGGAAAAGCCTCGTATATTCCATTACATCACTAGAGATCAAGAGAACAGATACTACAATTTGATCCCAGCTTGACGGGCAGGGTGTAAAGAAAAGTATGACTCGAGTAGCACTGGCTGTTCAATAAATAAATGCTGAATGCTTCCTTATAAGGAAAAGCCTAGTATGACCCTTACAAACTAGGGATCAAGAGAACAGATACTACAATTTGATCCCAGCTTGACGGCCAGGGTGTGAAGAAAAGTGTGACTCGAGTAGCATTGGCTGTTCGATAAATAAATGCTGAATGTTTCCTTATAAGGAAAAGCCTAGTATGACCCTTACATACTAGAGATCAAGAGAACAGATACTACAATTTGATCCCAGCTTGACGGGCAGGGTGTAAAGAAAAGTATGACTCGAGTAGCACTGGCTGTTCAATAAATAAATGCTGAATGCTTCCTTATAGGTAAAAGCCTAGTATGACCCTTACAAACTAGGGATCAAGAGAACAGATACTACAATTTGATCCCAGCTTGACGGGCTACTTTCATCCCAGGGTGTGAAAGAAAAGTGTGACTCGAGTAGCATTGGCTGTTCGATAAAATAAATGCTGAATGTTTCCTTATTTTTAAATCTAAAAAGCCTATATGACAAATCTTGCCATACTAGAGATCAAGAGAACAGATACTACAATTTGATTCCAGCTTGACGGCCAGGGGTGAAGAAAATTGTGACTCAAGTAGCATTGGCTGTTCGATATCAATAAATGCTGAATGTTTCCTTATAAGGAAAAGCCTAGTATGACTAGTTTACCCATACTAGAGATCAAGAAGAACAGATACTACAATTTGATCCCAGCCTAATATGACCCTTACAAATTAGCGATCAGAACAGATACTTCACACTGATCCTAGCTTGATGGACAGGGAGTGGAGAAAAGCGTAACTCGAGTAGAACTGACTGTTCGGTTCATGGATACAGAATGTTTCCTTAAGGAAACTGTTGTTGACACTAGTAATAAGATGGGAATTGACCATTGAAATGCGACACACCCTGACAGCCCATCCCTGACCAGCCCAGATCAGCCCCCCCCCCAACCTTGACAACCTCCAACTTTTAGATATGCAGAATAAAAAAAAATTATTTCTTTTCACAACGTGATGTAAATAAAATATGTCTGTTAACGGAAATGCTACGTTGTTCCTTTTAGGGTTTGTTTTCTGTAAATCTTCGAAATTCCATTATCTTCTCATATTTCTCTTGGAATCAGAAGAATTGGACAAGGTTACTTGTCACTTGATACCAAAAATGCATTAAGGTTTTCGCCAATGACAGAAAGATTTTGCCTTTCAGTCTTACATACATACAAACATATATATATATATATATATATATATATATATATATATATATATATATATATATTGTCATTTTAGTCAGATTAAGTGAAAAAGCACAATTTATATCAGGTTGGGCGAAAATAAATGAATTTCTTGAACTGTAAATGGATTTCTTGAACTAGTTTCAGATACAAATTTAATACTGACAGGATTTCTGGGATGTGTGGTTGTCACTATTTACATTCAGACTAATATCCTCATCTTCTTGTTATTATCACCTGATCGCCTTCTGTCTGAATTTATGGGATCATTATTTACACTATTTGCATGCAGACTAATATCCTCATCTTTGTTGTCCTTATGACCTGATTGCCTTCTGTCAGAAAATTATGGGACCAGGAGTTATTGTTATTTCCGTTCCGACTAATATCTTCATCTTTGTTATTATCACCTGATCGCTTTTTGTCTGAATTTATGGGATCATTATTTACACTATTTGCATGCAGACTAATATCCTCATCTTTGTTTTATTATCACCTGATCATTTTTTGTCTGAAGTTATGGGATCATTATTTACACTATTTGCATGCAGTTAATATCCTCATCTTTTTGTTTTTATTATCACCTGATCGCTTTTTTGTCTGAATTTATGGGATCATTATTTATACTATTTGCATGCAGACTAATATCCTCATCTTTGTTTTTATTATCACCTGATCGCTTTTTGTCTGAATTTATGGGATCATTATTTACACTATTTGCATGCAGACTAATATCCTCATCTTTGTTTTTATTATCACCTGATCGCTTTTTGTCTGAATTTATGGGATCATTATTTACACTATTTGCATGCAGACTAATATCCTCATCTTTGTTTTTATTATCACCTGTTCGCATTCTGTCTGAATTTCTGCGATGAGCACTTGTCGCTATTGACGTTTGGTCTATTGTCCTCATCTTGGTTGTTTTAGTACCATGTTTCAACAGCAATTGTAGAAAAGAAAGTTGTCATAATCTCAGTCAAGTTGATAGCAGCAGCAGAGTAAGCAGCAGGCAGGAAAGAAGAAACTAAAATTTAAAATTCCAAGATTAGGATTATTCTAGAGGACTAGTGGAGTTGGTTTTTCGAATTTGAATTTAGCGACGTAGCTGTTGTATGTTCAGTCGTTGGGGTCTGGATAATATAGACTTAATAATTTCGACTTGGTTCCCTTTTCTGTTTTTCAAGAACGAGTCAGCTTCTGCCCTACGTTGAGATTTAAATCTTTTAAAAAAGTTATAGAAATATTTTTGTCTGTGTCATTGAATTAAAATATACACATGTACACGCTGACATAGATACACGTACAATTTGAATGAAATTGAAATTAAGAATTGTGCCACGATGAATTATTTCCCATCCAGTCTGGCAAGAACCCTTGAGTATCAAGAAATGAATTTTTATCACAGACAATGTCTTTTTTTTTGCATTTTAACCTGAGGAAGCCAAAGCGAGCACATGCTTCTCCGGCGAAACGCGTCGTTAATAAAATTATCCTTTTGGTCTCATCTTCACATTTCACTGAAGCAGATGTTAAACGTTTGAGACCGTTTATTGTATCTATCTTTCTTTCTTTCTTATATATATATATATATATATATATATATATATATATATATATATATATATATATATATATTCAGTAGGGGGAAATAAATATTCGTACACATGAAAAATTGTATTTTATAAATGTAAAGCCTTAACTAAAACAAATTTTCATACATTTTATGTGTAAAGATACATTTTATTAAAAAAATCGTAATAAACTTAATTCTTATTCTAACAAAAATTAATGCATTTTTTCATTTTAACTGATGAAAAAGTATTCATACAAAAAAAAAAAAAGTATATTAACTTAATTTAATACTTTGTGGAATATCCTTTAGTGAGTTCAACAGCTACCAGTCTATTCTGTACGTCTCAACTAATGATTTGCACACATTGAGTGGTATTTTGTCCCATTCTTCTTGGCATATTGTCTTCAAATTCTTGATATATTTGTTGGTGCTCTTTTCCTAATTTTAATTTTCAAATATCACCATAAATTCTCGATTGGGTTCAAGTCTGGGGACTGACTTGGCCATTGCAAGACATCAACGTTACTTTCAGCTAACCATTTCCTTGTAGATCTAGCGGTATGCTTAGGATCATTATCAGTTGGAAAACCCAATCAGGAGGTAGCTGAAGTCTCAACAGAACGCATTAAATTGTCTTGCAGGATTTTCTGGTAGCTTTCGGCATTCATCTTGCCATCTATTATTGATATTCTGCCAACACCTTTTGCAGAAAAACAGCCCCAGATCATGATACTGCCACCACAAACTTTACAGTTGGCAACGTGTTCTTTGGTAAGTAGGCTTCACCGTCCTTCCCCACACATGATTTCGATAATTATGACCAAACAACTCTATTTTTAGTTTCATCTGTCCATAGTACTTTTTCCCAAAACGAATATTCTTTATCCTTATGCTCTCTAACGAATTTTAGCCTAGAATCTCTGTGTCGTTTCAAGAGGTGGAGTCTTCCTTGGGATGCGTGATTTCAGACTGTTTTTGTGTAGTTCATTACTTATTGTACGCTTGGTTACTTTAATCCCTAATGCACGCAGATGTTCCTGCAGCTCTTCTCAGGTAACCTGTGGATTTTGTTGGATCTGGCGTCCTAATATCCTTGCTGATCTTAGAGAAATCTTCCTCGGAGCACCTGTTCTTCTTTGGGTTTCGACGTTGTTACGAGTTTTAAACCTTGCAATGAACGAAGCAATTGTAGTAAAAGAAATATTCAGGTTGTTAGAAATCGTTCTGTAACTGTTCCCATCTTTCCAAAGAGACAAAATGTGTTGTTTTTGTGAAATAGTCAATTCTTTACCTTTAGGCATTATTAGAACCTTCTCGTAAGACTAGAAATTGCAGAATGCTCTGATAATGGCTAATAGCGTTAACTATAATTACTGATAACATTACTGAAACATTCTAGAATATACTTTTTTCATAATTAATTGATTATTTTATTCTAATAATTGATTTGTACGAATACTTTTTTCACCAGTTAGAATAAAAAAAATGCATTAATTTCTGTTAGAATAAAATTAATTAAGTTTATTATTATTTTTAATAGTATGTGTCTTTATACATAAAATGTGCCGAGATTTGTTTTATTTAAGGCTTTTACATTTATAAAAAAAATTTTTCAAGTGTACGAATATTTATTTATATATGTATATATATATATATATATATATATATATATATATATATATATATATATATATATATATATATTTGAAAAATCACTTTCATATAAAATGAACTAGGGTATGGAATCTTCATAATTTTATTCTAGGAAGGATGCTAAGAATGCTTACATAATTAGATTTAACATCTACCTATATATATATATATATATATATATATATATATAAATTTGAAAAGAACATGTTTCATTAAAAGATTTATAGTTTTGTCTATTTATTTTTTTAATTCTGTTCTTTAGGGTAATTACACATTTTATTTTCAAGTGTCCTTATTGAAGGAAGAAAGAATATTACTATGTTGATACATATTAATTTTATTCTGAATACTTTCGATATTAGCACAATGTCGTCATCAGGGTCTTGTTTTTTCTAAGACAAAAAATCGTTGCGTTCATCTGAAAATTAAATTCTTATATGAGAAGTGAAAAACGCTAAGATTATTTAGTGTAAAATTTTTCAATTTTATCATGTAGGCTCACGTACAAATCTCAAGGGAGGTAACTAAGTTATTGAAATATCTTTTTAAAGAAAAATATTTGTTAAAACCTATATATTTTAATCTATCTACTGCAAACGTTTTAATACATTTAAGTTGCGGATTAATAATTTGCTTTTATTTTTTTTTGGTTTTCTATTTTTTTAATGTAGATAGCTTCAAGAATTTGGCAAAAAACAAGATTTAGAAAAACAATTTACAAGGATGACGAATCAGACAATTGCAAATATTTGCCCAGATTACATAAATTTTAAATTTGTTATGAGATATATGCAAAAAAAACCACAGCGCTTTTTCAAGAAAGCCACTTTGTATTTGAAAAAAAAAAATTAAAATTTATTATCGTTCCGATTGAAAATTTTATTCCTAACGAATGCTACTTTTGTTAAAAAAACTCGATTGTTAATCATTGTCTTTTCAACAGCAAATAGACAGTTTTGTTTGAATTTATCATCACGGATATTTAACATCTTTTTTTTAATTTTTAAATTGATTATTAACCATCTGTCTGTCATAGAGTTTTGTTTAAAATAATGAGTTTCCGTCTGGATACAACACTTCATTTTTTGGTTTTTAAATTGATTGTTAATCATTCTAAAGTTCCAAAGTTTTTGTTTGAAAAGTCTGGAACGTCAAGCAGATATTTACTTCATTTTTTTTGGTTTTTTAAATTGATTGTTAATCATGTCTAATTTTCCAGAGTTTTGTTTGAAAAGTCTGGAGACGTCTGGATACAACACTTCATTTTTTTTGTTTTTTAAATTGATTGTTAATCATTAAAAATTTTCAAGCCAAAGTTTTGTTTGAAAAGTTTGGAACGTTAAAGGATAAAAACTTCATTTTTTTGGTTTTTTAAATTGATTGTTAATCACGTGTAAATGGTTCAAGCGCTCTATTTGAAAATTCTGGAAACTTTTCATAAAACTCATACTTATTCTTTTTTTTAAATTGATTTTTCATACCGAAAAACTGTTCGAAAAAATGAATACACAACTGACAACTGGATATCCGCTAAAAGCTTTTGCAAACACCTCTTATTTTTTAAACTATCTATTAGTTTTGTGCAAAATTTCCCAACATTATTTTTGTTTTGAACCTGTGTCTGAATCTGTCAGTTAAATCTCAAACATGATACACGCTCAGACGATCATGTCTCTTTCGATTTATTACTGACTAGGCAGAAGATTTCCCGCAGTAGGCTGCCGTTTCTTTCTACAGTAGGCTGGGTACCAACCAGGGTAATTTAACCCATAGCTAGGGGAGATGAAGAGGTGAATTTATACCTTTCCCAAGGGTAAATATAGGAAATGAATCCGACTGCATGTCTTCTCTCTGACTTTTTAATTCAGAGCCGATATCCCTTACATCATAAAAAACAGAAAATTTTTTTTAAAAAATATCTTTGATACATACCTAATACTAGATTATATAGAGACGTACTTAATGAGCTGAGTATAAGAGGAAAGTCTGAGAAATGTTTCCTAATTAAGAATGGAAATTCTTGCCACAACCGCCCACTCTAAACTTTAATTTATCCCTCATGTTTTTCTTCCACGCACGCCGCATTCGTGCTTGAAGGGCTCCCTAGAATCTAATTCTACAAATGTTGGTTCGTGCGTTTGCCGCTGACCAATCCTCACGCCAAGTGACCATTCTGCTATCTAAAAGGGACCAACCAAATATAATATAATATATTTTAATCACCATTTGGTAAAAAACGGCAATACATCATTATGTCTGAAGCAGGGTGAAGGGTTTGGGTTTGTCGTGAGAAGATGGAGATGAGATCAAATTTTTCCTGTTCTATGCAGAAACCTGTTCATCATATAATACAATGATGTTCACTCTGTACAAGGCCCAAAAGCCAGTCGTGACAGAGCGTAACAGAGTAAAAGCACCACTCCCAAATAAAGTGATAATGCCACCAAGATGCATGGATTTACCGGAAGTGGAAGAGAAGGAAAATATATTAATAGGAACCATAAAACCCAATACCAAACAATAAACAAGGAATAAACCTCTGTTCCTATTCAGAAGTTTGGGAAGGAGTGTGAACCGGACGTTAGGCAAGCCTATCTAGTCCTATTGATGAAAAAAGTAAATAAACCGAGTTTCAGATTAAGAGGAGAACTTTTGCAGATATATATATAGATAACAGTTAACCCTACACTTGGACAGGTTGTAGTGATAGGATAAGCATACTCTTCCACGTAGGAAGAAGCTGCTCTAGTGGAACTTACATCTAAGATCAATGAATAAAAAAGGCTTTGAGCAAGTTAAAGACTGAAATCTTTCTTTGGATATTGTAGACTGGCGCTACAGATTTACAAAGAACTGTACCAAGGAACAGGGACCAAATTACTTGAGGACTACCAACAGCAGTAACAACAAAAATGGATAGCACGTGTAACTCGAATAGAAAATAATGACATAAACAAGATGTTGATATTCCAAACTACTTCAAATATGAAGTTAGGAAGGAATTTGTTTCTGGAAATCTGTCTTCGATTTCTTCGTTTAAATCTTTTTATTATTGTTATTTATAGAAACACATGCATACAATTAAAACTTAATGTTTGAAGGAGACAGAAAATTATTAGATTGCTCTTGCTGTTGCGACAGAATTTGTACATGAAAAAGGTTTTGAGACTGAGAGTCTTGGTAAGGGTCATTCTGCTTTGAACCTTATGAACAGGTGCTACAGAATCACACAGATCTGTAACAAATAACAGAAACCACATCACTTGAGGACTACCAACAGTAGCAACAATTAAAATGGATAGAACATGCAACTGGAAGAAAAAAATAATGACATAATCAAGATGTTGATATTCCGCACAACATAGAGGAAAAGGTTTGGATGGAAACAGTCATCAATACTAGAAAGCTGTTTTCCTTTAAAAAGAAGTGTTTTAAGAGAAAGATTTTATAAATTTCAACTGAAAACAGTTCCGGAATTAAACTCGATTAATGTATGCTTAATGTTTCCTTGTAGAGGAACGGATAAAAATTACTATTGCAAATATATATATATATATATATATATATATATATATATATATATATATATAGTATCAAACATCAGCTCACAATTTTCAATTTGGGAAAACCCAAGACTCACTGTTTCCCATTTGTGGAATATGTCCTCGCCCGGGACAGAGATGAATCGAGCCGGTTTGAATCTGGAGTCCTAAAAATGGGTTCTCCAGGTACAGGAATATCTCCATATTATATGTAAGACCCTTCCTTTTTGTTTCTCCTTACATTTTGCTTTGCTGTGTAGATGTATATGGTATATCATTTATTCTCCGTGTCGGACATGTGTGTGTGTGTATGTGTGTGTGTGTATATATATATATATATATATATAGTTTTGTGCATGTCTTAGTAGTATAAAAGTATCTCAGAGGACAAAGCATGTTTGTCATTCCTTTTCCTTTTCAGCTGTTCCGTTACGACTGTGAAGTATGATGCTATTATATGACGGATATGATAATGCCCATAATAAGGGAATAAATCTTTCTTCCCTAGCTCTACCTCCCGCTACAGTTCTTTCTTGAGCCATTCAGCACACTCCCTTTATATTTTGTGTTTAGTTGTTCATTTTTATACTGATTGTTTATTCTAAATTTCAATGTTGTAAGCTATATAATCCCTTCATTCTCAGTACACTGGCATCTAGAGGGAAACCTGAACGTTGTTTTCTATTTGTAGTTTAGTTTGCGATTGGTACAGAATGTAAATTATAGGTCAGGGATACTAAAATCAAGCAGGTACAGAAATTTAAATATCTGAGAAGGGTTCTGACAGAGGACGAAAAGTGCGACACTGGGATCCGAAGACGTATTGGGATTGACAAAGATGCCTTCCAAAAGCTAAGCAGAAAATTAACAGACAAGAAAATTTCGTTGGAAACAAAGAAAAAAACTTCTGAACTGTTACATAATATCTGTCCTCCTGTATGGCAACGAATGCTGGGCAATCCCCTCAAAGATGAAGAAAAGACTCGAAGCAAAAGAAATGTGGTCCCACAAAAGGATGCTGAGGATAACATAGACCGAACACATGAACAACGTCGAGGTTTTGGAGAGAATGGAAACAAAGAGGAAACTTATAATTAATATCAGGAAGAGGAAGTAATGAGGAGGGAGGGCTTGGAAAATTTGATACTCACAGGATGGATAGAGGGAAAGATGGAAAGAGGAAAACCAGAATACTTGATGGTGTTTGAGCAAATTGATTGCGGGACAGTGTATAGGAGAAATAACAAAAAGGCTAAAGTTATTAAGAGCTACAAGGGATAGAAAGATGTGGAGGGCCATGATCGCTTACGTCTTGAAGAGACAAGGCGCATTAAAGAAGAATTACTGATATGTTTTTTCTTCAAAACTTAAACAATTGAAATTTCTGTCTTCATTGCATCTGCGACATAATTATCCCAGTGTAAAGTTGGAGTTAAAAAAAGAAATTGGTAAAGTTTTCTCGAAACAAATTACTAGTGTTAATTATTAAGTTTGCTGAAGGGCGAGTCGAAGAAGAAAAAGCAAGAAGTTAAAGAGAAAAGATTGGAAAAACAAAACAAAAAAAGCCATCAAATGTTGAAGCTAAATTATACTGACTAACAAGAACTTCACTGGAAGTAGTTTCAGTTTTAAAATAATAAATTCTTTATAAACCCAGGAGCACATTTTAATGAAGAATTTATGGAGGTTAATGAATTGATCATCTTTTTACCGACACACATTATATATATATATATTCATGAATTATTCACACAAAAACAAATGCAAAGGTTAATGATTTAATTGGCGAGAAATCCATCATCGCAAACAATTCAAATAATATACACAAACCTATATTGTAGTAAAAATAAGAACTAATACGGCAGAAATTTATGGAAACAAGGATCTTTTCATTCATAACGGATTCGGAGGTTTTTGCATATTATTTGAATTGTTTGCGACGATGGATTTCTCACCAATTAAATCATTAACCTTGCATTTGATTTTGTGTGAATAATTCATGAATTTATAAATTGATTGCACGTTTATCATAATATATATATATATATATATATATATATATATATATATATATATATATATATAAATACAAAAATGTATACATAAATTCATGCACACACACGTTATTAAACACTGCTAATAAATAAAAATAGATCGTCTATTTCAAATACGAAGTCGGCACTATAACGTTTGAGGTTATACACACACATAATATATATATATATATATATATATATATATATATTATTGAAACTTGACTAATGCATGGAATAATAATGCAACACCAAAATGTACTGAAACAAGAAAGTGTACACAATATTTTCATATAGTCTTTTGTATATTCCTGGGAAGACCGTTCCTGGGGAATGTGTTGACTGAGTCGCAGTCGGGCAGAGTCTCTGGTTGAATCTCTTGATTCCCCCTCTCTTCCCGGTACCAACCATATGTATATGGTCGGTACTCCACTATGCAAATTAGGTGGATCCTACCACAACATATATATATATATATATATATATATATATATATTTATATATATGGATAACATCTATCTAATACAAGGATTACGTATATAAAAACAGCCCCAGATTAATGGAGTGCCACACCACTGCGTCGAGTGACCGCACAAGAGTGAAAACATTAGAATTCCTCCTACTAGACAGACACACATACACAATTACAATTGCACGTTACCATCCGTTGCCTTATTTAGACATATTAGATTTTTTACAAACTTACATAAATATAGAATTATCTACGGTTTTAATGCACTTGAGTGCCATATTATAGCGCCTTCTTATATATATATATATATATATATATATTTGGTTGGATTGATGTGAGTTTGTGACCCTGGGTATGAGTGCCGTCGGACGACCAAGTGTGTATGTGTGTCTGCGTACCTCATCGGATGTACGGATATGCATCTATGTTTGCGTTAGCACGATGACATCACGACGACGTCCCCCCCACTCCCATAATAATACCAATACACGCAATCTACATAAACCCAACATTTTTTTAAAAATTAATCAGTTTGTCTGACGATCGCAAAAGCGTGAAACCCAGGGTCACAAACTCACATCTATCCAACCAAATATGTTAGCTCTATCTCTGATATTGAGCGCTTTCTAATAAGTACCGCGCATATAATATATATATAATATATATATATATATATATATATATATATATATTTATTTATATTTATATACACACTTTTCACAATATATATATATATATATATATATATATATATATATATATATATATATATATATAAAATTGAACATTGAATCAACACTGACAGGCTATTTCATACTAGACGCAATCGTCCTTGCCGATTTTATATTTTTAATTACATACGCTCTATCTCAGATATTAAGCACTTTATCCCATGAATATTGTAATAAATCCTTATAAATATATATTTTTATATATATATATATATATATATATATATATGTATGATATAAAAATATACTGAAAAAACAAAAAAAAAATATGCTAATATGCGATTATGCTGTTTTAATGTTTAATGTCAACGTCGGACGTTTCGGTCTAGTAGACCATCTTCAGGACATATTCATAAAACATAATTAACATAGACCATATACAATTCAACATGAAAAAGACGATGGACATAAAAGCAATACCAATCCAAACAGATAAACTGAAATCTTTTTATAAGATATATTTTACGTTTAAACAACGCCCACGTGACGACGACGTGATCATATTTAAACGGAACGCTGATCATATATATAAAAATAAATTTATCTTTTGAATGATTTTATAAATATTTTTATATCCATATAATTTCATATATTGAAATTTATATATCATAATTTTAATGTTAAAATATATATATATATATATAAAATATATATATATATTGATATTTTGAATTCATTTTTATTTTGCGTTTGAGTTTTTTTTATCTTGCTGATTATATTTTTTTTGTCCTTTTGCAGTTGGTGGTTTATCCTTTTATCTTAATCAGTTCTATATTTGTCTTATAGGTCTTATAGTTTCCTTTCTGGCAATTATAGTTTTTCTTTACGGCAATTATTCGGACTTTGTCTTTATATTTAAACGCTCTGGTCTTTTTCAATTTGGAATTTCGCTTACTTTATAAGACTGTTCTAGTTCCACGTTTAATGGATGTCAGTTATCTAAATTAAGAAATTTAATAAAAAAGTTCTTATATATTAAATTTTATTATGTTTATTGAAAACATCTTTGTCACAAAAATACTGCCCTAAAATATTTATCAATTTTGTGCCAGGAAACTTAAGATTCATTTGAATGTATGAATTTCTGGGTATTATAAAAATAATGTCATTGATCAAAATTTTTTTTTTTTACAGTTATAAAATATTAAATTTTAAAATTAATTATTATTTTTTTTCTCTGGCAAATTTATATTCTCTCTGTCTGTAAATTTTTGTCTATCTACCTTTATTGACAGTCCCTTAAAAAATTCTCTATATATCTATCCTCTCTCTGTCTTTATTTTTATTTATTTTTCCTTCTCTCTGCCTTTCAGTCTCCATCAAATAATAAAATGGTGAAATTTTTAAAAATTTCCCAATCTTTCCATCTCATCATTCTTTTCAATAATCTCTCTTTCTCTCAATATCTGTTTATATCTATATTTCCATTTATGTCTGTCTTAGTAAATGTCTCATTTTCTCTCTCTCTCTGTTATTTGTCTCTCTTTTTCTTTCTCTTCATCTTATAAAATGATTATCAAGTAATTATTTTTTCTTTCTGTTTTATTTTCCTTTCTTTTTTTAAAAGGAAAATTTTCTCTTAATCTCTTTTCTCTATTCTTTAGAAAAAAAAATATTTCTCTTGAATTGTAATTTTTTTTCAAGGTTTCTCTCTGTATTTTGATTTCTCCTCAATCTTTTAAATCATTATCTCTGTTTTTTTTTTTTTCTTTCTTTTTTGTCTCTCGTTTTTCTCTCTTTATCTTTTCCTGAAAATTCTTCTTTTTTTTTCTCTTTTCTCTCTTGAAAACCCAATTTATTTATTTTCTTTCTTCTCTCTTTTGTTTTTTCTTCCTTCAGCTCTCTTAAAGATTATTTTTCAGGTAAATTTTGCAGTTTCGTATTTTTCTATATAACTAATTTTGGCGCACAGGATTTAAGAAGAAAAAAAATTTATTTTCCTAGGAGAAAAAATATTTTCCAGGGTTTAAAATTTCATTGAAAGGAAAAATAAAAAAATTATAAAAAGAATGCTTTAAACAAAACTTTTTCATATTTTTTGTCACTAGGTTTTTGCGACAGCTTAGGTGGTATTTTAATTGATTTTTTAATCATCCTGCACATATTAGAATGAATTAAATTTTTTTAAATGGGGAATTTTTTGTAAATAACTATGAAAAATTTTTAAATTTTTTTTCTATTTCAAAAGATTTCATGAACAAAATTTAAAAAAAAAATTAATCCATCAACTATTTAAAATATTACAAATAAAAAAATACAGCGTGGAAAAAAAAAAAAATTGAATTGTTTTAAAAAAAAAAAAAAAAAAATCATTCAAAAAAAAATGAATTTAAAAAAAACAAAATTATTTCAAAAATTGAATATATTGAACCAAAAATTTATATATTATCAAAATTTGTCGTTCAGATTTCAATTATATTTTCAAATTATAGTTGAATTATTAAACTGTCAGGATTTCAAATTTGTCGTTCATATTTCAAACTGTGTATATTTCAAAATGTCGTTTTATTTCAAACTGTCAGGATTTCAAATCTGTCGTTCAGATTTCAAACTGTCAGGATTTCAAATCTGTCGTTCAGATTTCAAACTGTCAGGATTTAATAAATCTGTCGTAAAAAAATATTTTCAAATTTCAAATCTATTTATTTCAGATTTCAAACAATCAGGATTTCAAATTATTTATGTTTTATAAACTGTCAAAATTTCAAATTAAATAAATTTTAGACCAAAAAACTTTGTCAGGATTTCAATTTGTCGTTTTATAAATTTCAAAGAATCAGGATTTTCAAATCTGTCGTTCAAATTTCAAAAATTCAAAATTTAAATTGTTCGAATTATCTAATTTCAAATTATTTATTTTATAAATTTTCTAAAAAAACATATTTGTGATAAACAGGAAAAGAGTTAAATACATGATTTATTCAAATATAAATGTTATTTAATTTGAGATTTAATAAATCTGCAATATTATCGGTCCTGATCTGCCATCTCGACATACTTTTTTCATAAATAAAGTTTTAAATATTTTTCTATAAATATTTTTTTTAGTGGGGATATATAACATATAATAAATTGAAAGGGTTATGAATCATACGACAACATAAATATTATAAAAAATCAAAAACAAACAAAAATATCTTTTCAAATATAAACACAAACACACACAATATATATATAGGGTTATAAAATGAATATATATATATATATATTATGATATAAATATTTTTTTTGCGATATATGTTTCATGCTAGATGCAATCGTCAGAGCAATTGATGAATAAAACAATTGCATTCTCAAAATAATTTATTATCAATATATCTATCATTTAACTTCTATTTTCACTTTTACATTTATATATATATATATTTTTTTTTTTTTTTTAAAATATGATGGAAAATAGATGCGACACAGAAATTACTAATTTCGAAACTAATAAAGTATTTAAGTTTTTTTTCCAATATTAAAATAAAACCTTCTGGGCAACATATATCCTTTTCGGTATACTAAAAAACTTAAATATAAAATCAATTTTAAAGTTTCGTGTAATTTTTTTTCCTATTATATATATATATTCACATATATATAAACACATAAAATACACACATACACACATACACACACACATATATATATATTCGAAATTTAAATAAATATTTGCCAATATCTGATAAAATTTTATCTGGGTACCAAAACAATATTTATTTTCGTAATTATCTGTTTGGTATATACGTGTGCCTAAAATTTTACGTACATTACTAAAAGGCAAGGAGCAAATTTAGGATCAGAGAAATTTTAATTTAAAAGAAATATATGCAATTGGTATTATAAATTTATGACGGTTTATATTCTATCCTAGGTATGAATTTTTTTAACTCATTAAAACCAATATCTCAAACGTGAATTTAATATTTATCTTTTGAATAAGGAATCTTGAATGATACCTTCATCACAATATTTATATATATGGAGTATGAAATAGGCAACAATGAATTAAAAATAACTAAAATTGATATATGCATTTTTAAGTATTGCATTAATATTTAAACTTACCTTAAAAAAAGTTCAACGATAATTCTTTACCGCCACTTAATTTAAAGACAATTTGATACACATAAGGTCCATTTATTTATACAAACAATTATTTTTATTTTATAAAATATTGATTTTTAAAAAAAATATTTCTTGCAATTAATTTTGATTATTCTCAAATTAAGTTATAAAAATTGTTATATTAACAAAAATTTAGGAAAAAAAAATAATGAAATTAATTTATATTTTAATGAAAAAAAAATCCAAAATTAAAGACGATTTGATGTACGTAATCTTATATGAATATAAAAATAATTATTTTTATTTTAATGGAGATAATTATTTATTATTATTATTATTATTTTATATTTTTTTATTTATTTAATAAAACTTTCAAAACAAAAATTTCAAATTGCGCGTCGGATCCGATTGGAATGTTTTTTAATTTGCTTTTGAATTTGCCTGATTCCAAATATGTAAATATACGCTTTCTATACAAAATAAAGTTGAAATAGTATATATTGTTCCAAATTAAATTGATATTCATATTTATATATTTATATAAATTATTTATTAAAGACATTTTTATTTATGTTTAACGTTGTTATTTATTTTTATACAACAATATTTAAGCAAATGCTCTGTTTATGATAAACAGTATTAAATAACATTTACCGGCCTGAATGTCTGAAAAATTTTCATAGAAAATATTCGTTCATAGAAAGGATTCGAACCTGCATCCTATACGGAACCGCCATTTCTTAACATATGACATCTTGAATTTGTTTACATTCGATACGCCAGAGCAAGTTATGAATGTACGAGATTCATGGAAGATTGTAGTTTATAACAGTAAATTCGACAATTTGTTTATATATAAGGTTCATGGTGGCCGAGTGGTTAAGGCAATGTCAGCGTATATGACGGTTCCGTATAGGATGCAGGTTCGAATCCTGTCTATGAACGAATATTTTCTATGAAAATTTCTCGGACATTCAGGCCGGTAAATGTTATTTAATACTGTTTATCATAAACAGAGCATTTGCTTAAATACTTGTATCTATAAAAATAACAACGTTAAACATAAAAAAAAATGTCTTTAATAAATAAATTGTCGGACCTTGTCCATTTTTAACATATGACGTCATTTGTTTACATTCGATACGCCAGAGCAGTTATGAATGTACGAGATTCATGGAAGATTGTAGTTTATAACAGTAAATTCGACCTTGTCTACCATAAGGTTCATGGTGGCCGAGTGGTCAAGGCACGCCAGCGTATATGGCGGTTCCGTATAGGATGCAGGTTCGAATCCTGTCTATGAACGAATATTTTCTATGAAAATTTCTCGGACATTCAGGCCGGTAAATGTTATTTAATACTGTTTATCATAAACCAAAATTTAAATTTTGTATCTATAAAATAACAACGTTAAACATTTGAAAAAATGTCTTTAATAAATAAATTGTCGGACCTCGTCCATTTCTTAACATTTATAGTTTAATTTTTGTTGCTATTTTTTGTTTTGGTCAATAAAAGATAACACTTCCATGATAATTATCGTCTGTCTTCCTGATTACTCTTTCCTTTTTCCCGCCCATTAGTAATGTCCCTGATTGCACCACAGGGATAGCCAAAGTGTTTATGGTTGATATTCTGTTTGTTGAATTCAACTGCAGCATTCTTTTCTTACTTTCTCCTTCATTTGGATATACTGTATTTACCCCTCCGCTAAAATATCAAAATTTATAGGCTTTTTAAAAATTCCAGTTTAAATCTTTATCAAAAAAATGTAATTTTCAGATTAACTGTTTAGAAAAATTCTCCCTTTCATGAATGTTATTCCAGAAACATTTATCTCCATTTTGAAATCCATACCTATGTCGTCACTTGAAAACATTTACAAAATGGTCAATTGTTTCTGGATATTTATCGCATAATCTGCATCAGTCTTCTATCGTTTCCAGGTATCTTTGAAGATCGATTGTTGTAATTTTTTAAAGACTGTTCTAGGTGAACTAATCCTCTGCCTCCTTCGGATCTGGACACATCCAGACGTTCAACATCAGACTTTAAAATGTTGCATGGAGTGGCAAGTGAGAAACTTTCTCGTTTTGACATCCTTTGGCTTAATGTCAGCTATGGTCCATTTAAGGATGTTGAAACTATATTACACCACAAGGGCAGCCAAAATGTTTATGGCTGATATTCTCGAAAAAATGAATTCAATTTAAATGCAGTACCAGACAATTTTTCCTAAAATATTTTTTTCTTCATGAAAATTTTAATCCATCTCTTTCGATTTGGATCATTCTTCTTTTCCTAATTTTTGTGACAAAATCTAAATCTATTGAGTGTGTTTGTAATTAGAATTGAATGATATACGTTTATTCTTAAATATACAAAATTTTTAACAAAAAGACAAGGATATGTTTTTTTTTTGTGTATATATATGTACTAGTGAGTTAGCCCAAATGACTTGACTCACTTTATAGTCCACCAATAGAAGGTTAACCAATCAGAAGACGTAGAATATTCAATCCGTCGTGTATAAAGGCGGCCATTTTGTTTACTCTATCCGAATGTCCAGTGCCAGCTTGTCAGGCGAAGAGAAACAGAAGGACGAACTATGCTCTGCTACTTTTACCAAAATATCCACTGCTAACCTGAACAACGCTTTCCTACTGTCTTCGAAATATTCACTGCTAACCTCTGGGTTCTATACTCAAAGACGACCGTCATCATGAATAACAAAGGATTCGTCTTCTCACCAGATCTATACAGCGAGGCAATTCTGTGAGAATTGGAAATCCTACCGGGATTCACCATTGGCAGCCATAACCTTAACAAATTAAGATACGCAAATGACACAGTATTGATAACAGACATGGAAAAGAAATTACAAACCCTTCTGCAGAAGGTGGCGAAGGAGAGCGAGAAGAAGGGACTAAGCATAAACTACAAGAAGACAGAATTCATGGTCATCAGTAAAAAGGGGAGCCTGAAATGCGATTTACAGGTCGGGGGAACTAAAATCAGCAGGCGTGGAAGTTCAAATACCTGGGAAGTGCTTTGACACAAGACGGTAAGTGCGACACTGAGATCTGTAGACGTATCGGGATGGCCAAGGACGCATTCCAAAAGCTGGGCAGAGTATTGCAAGACAGGAGGATTTCTTTGCTAAGAAAGAAAAAATACTGAGCTGTTACGTGATATCAGTCCTCCTTTACGGCAGCGAATGTTTGATGGTCCCCTCAAAGATGAAGAAGACACCCGAGGCGACGGAGATGTGGTCCTACAGAAGGATGCTGAGGACATCATGGACCGAGCGTGTGAGCAAGTCTTGAAGAGGATGGAAACAGGCAGGAGTTTTATACTTAACATCAGGAAGAGGCAACTGAAATTTCATGGAAACGTAATGAGAAAGGAGGGCCTGGAAAATCTGATACTCACAGGTCGAATAGAAGGAAAGAGAGACAAGGGAAAGCATGCATGATATACATGGCGGGCTTAAGCAAGTGGTCAGAACGTGGTCTGGGGGAGGTGACAGAAGGACAAAGGATAGGAGGAAGTGGAGAGCCATGATCGCCTACATCATGAAAGGACACGGCACATAAAAAGAAAGACTTTTGCACATTTATCTAATCCGAAATCCATACCTATGTGTTGTAACCTAGGGACGGTTACTGAATAGGATAACCAAACGAAGTTTGGTAATGAACGATAATACTTAGGACAAGAGCAACACATATAAGATCTCCAACTGCAGACCAACATACAGTATTTACTATTGTATTTATGAGAATGGGGACATAACCCTTGTAGGGAGACCACAGTTGTTTTCCCTTTGGTTTAGCTCATGAGAGTTTTGGCCCCTTTTAGAGAGTAGAACTCTTCTGCCTTTTTTGTCTTTACTTCCGTTCTGGGAGGAACGACCTCTTGACCTTCCTGACCACTAGGGCGTCCACATATGTGGAAACTGGTCAACATGTGCATAGCCTAGCGAAACAAAAACGTACTTTCTATTCACTTATCTGCGGACGATCAAAGGCCATAAAGTTGCTATGTTATTTCTTTGTTCTTGTTCTGTAAACCTCCTCGTTCCTTTGGGAAAATATGGACAATCATTTGTTTTGGGACATGTGCAAATCTTTTGAATATATGTACGAAGGTTGTTTGCCATATTAAATGCTTTGTTTATTACGCTCGCGTCTTTTTATATTCGTATTCAGTGTTAGTGTATCAATGGCTACACTAATGCTAATATTAGTATCGGTGGGCTACTGCAAGGATAAAACGCATTATTCTTCTTAACACAGAATAGTCAGTAAACTCTGTGTGGCAGATACACCCATGCTAATACCCTTATCGTCTGTAGTTATGCCAAAACACTACGTTATCACTGAAAAATTTCACAGTATTGAGGAGACGATTCAACTCATTGTCGTCTTTCGGAAAGAGTTTAAGATAATCCTTGTAAAGTAGATGATTATTATTATTATTTGTTCTTCGTTTCAGACTTGATCTTTGCCTGAACACAGAAAAAGTTCTAAGTGTTTGTTTTTTGAAATACCCTGAAGAAGCAGTAGAAACCCGGGTTTTCGCTGGAAACATTTTTACAGAGCTAATAATTAGAAACGGAGAAGTGATTTTCTTTGCCACTTGTTAAGGTCTTGCTTCTCCCGAGGTCAAAATCCAAATTAAATAAGCGTTTCTTTTGTAACTTTTCATTTGATCTCTTTTCTAGTCTTCAATATGACAGGTTTCGCTTTTTTTTTTTTTCACAGAGAGACTGGGAGAATTTAATAATTTTTTTCGTTTTGGAAATTAGATTACAAATAGCCACTGGTTATTGGGTAAGAAGCCTTTCTCAAAGTTTCATCTTCGCTCGCGTTGACACTATTAAAATCTATGAAAACAAGAATCCGATAAAAAAAAAAAAAATCAATTTGCGAAAGTTTATCTATAATAGCGAAATTAGTTCTGCGTAAGGTTTGGATAATATGTTTTTCTCTTGCTTTTTTATCCAGCCAGCTGTTTTTTCTCAAACAAATCGAATCTGTAAAAACTCTTGTCTAATCTCTGATAGATAAACCTTTGTGTAATCTATAAAACATAGGTACACGCCCGTCTGCGCTTGTATTGCTCTTTCTGGTCGCATTCCGAGCACAAATATCATGTTCTTTGTACAAAGTACGCCTCAAAGATCTGTTCAGTAACTTAGACATATTTGGGAAGGACATTAGAATAATTGACAGTCTATATTGACAGTATGCGTTCAGCAGATATACAAAAATCGTAAGACAAGGATGTGTCTTCTTCTCGGACTTATTCAACCAATACAGCTAGACGGTTCTGAATTAGAAGTCGAACCAGGATTTATTATTGGCGGACACACTCTTAACAACAAAAGATATACAGATGACAGTGTTGATAGCAAACAAGGAAAGAAAAATACAAAAAGTCAAAGGACTAAATATCATTTGCAAGAAGACAAAATGCACAGTTGTCAGCAAAATCAGTGAAATTATTTTGCTCATGCTAAATTTCGAAAAAAAAAGAAGAAAAACACTATTTTTTTTATCCATAATTTTGAATATGTTAAAATTATTCGATTTTTTAACAAGAAAAATCTCTAGTTGATGTTAAAAATTGCCGCAAAATATTGATGATTTATTTAAGATGAAATGATCTATTATGACATGTCTCTAATTTGTAGATGCAATTTAGATAAATTGTATTTATTTCAGTAATATTGCATATGATCCACCATTCTACAAATTTCATTGTTTATAATAAACACACTGACGTAGAAAGATATGACTAGACTGAAATAGACAGAGAGAAAGGTGACAATGAAAGTTGTATTTTATATGAACACTATATTATGAAAATTGAGATGTAGTAGAGATGAGGACCCCTTATCATAGATTCGTGAGGGGGGGCACTTGCACCGGCCCTGATTTTAGTGATAGAATCACAGGCCAGTGGGTTGAAGTAGCTAATGGCCATAGAATGAGCTCTAATACCAATTTCATATGGCCTCAAAATACATGCTCTGATTACATACTCTGATTGGCAATACTGTCGAGGGCCGTAAGTGATATGACAAAGGATGGGGGCGATATGAAATTTGACTGTGGGTCATAATTGGCCCCTGGGCTGGACTTTGGACATGCCTGATTTAGATACATTGCATTTATTTCCAATTTTTCTAATTGAATTCCTCACCCATATTGCAAATGATCCATTATTGTACATAATTAGGTTAGAATAAAATTTGTATTTTATATGAACATTACCTTATGAAAATTGAGGTGAGGACCCCTTATCATAGATTTGTAAGGGGGGGCACTTGCACCAGCCCTGATTTTATGGAATAGAATCATAAGCCAGTGGGTTGAAGTAGCTAATGTTGGCCTTAGAATGGCCTCTAATACCAATTTCATATGGCCTCAAAATACATGCTCTGATTACATACTCTGATTGACAATACTGTTGGGGCCGTAAGTGATACATTCTATAACAAAAGATGGGGGCCATATGAAATTTGACTGTGGGTCATAATTGGCCCCTGGGCTGGGCTTTGGACATGGCTGATTTAGATACATTGTATTTATTTTCCAATTTTTCTAGTTGAATTGTTCACCTATATTGCAAATGATCCATTCTTGTACATAATTAGGTTAGAATAAAATTTTGTATTTTATATGAATACTACCTTATGAAAATTGCGATGCAGTAGAATGGGGGTCCCGTATCATAGATTTGGGGGGGTCCTGTATCATAGATTCGGTAGGCGGGGACTAGATCCTTTCACCGGCTCTGTGGTGATGCATTGTGCATTTGTATCCATAGTCGGGAGCTGAGATTGATCATTATGGCTTGGTGTCGAGAGTATTTTTTTTAAGTGTAAGGAAGAAGAAGCCAAGGTGAATTGAGAGCTAATTCTGGAGATTTGATGATAGCAGACGAAGAATGGAAACTCCAAAAACTCCAACGGATGGTATTGAAGGAAAGCGAAGAAAAAGACTAAACACCAATTTCAAGAACGGCTGGTTGCTAGCAAAAAAAAAAAAAAAAATGAGCCCAAAATGCGAATTGCAAATCGGAGATATCAAAATCCATCAAGTACAGAGATTTAAAAATCAGGGAACTGCTTTAACAAACGATTGAAAATGAGAAACTGAAATCCGAAGAGGCATTGGGGGTAGCCAAAGATGCCTTCCAAAATCTAAGCACAGGATTAAGAAACAAGAAAAGTGTACTGAAATCTATCCTTCTGTATGGCAGCGAATGTTGGACAATCTCCTCAGAGAAAATGGAAACAAAAAGAAAATTTAACATTAGCTGAAATTTCTAGGACGCATAATGAGGAAGTAGGGTCTGGTAAGTCTGATACTCACAGGACAGAATGAAGGCAAGAGGGACAGAGGTAAACAACGCATTACCTATTTAGTGATTGTGAGAAATTACAAAATTGCAAAGTTTATTAAGCGCAGGAAATTGTGGAGAGCTATGATCGCCTACGTTCTGAAGGGACACGACACATAGAAGAAGAAAAATGATCTTGAGTAAATGGATGGCGAAACAAGTTTTAGGAGAGATAACAAAAAGACAACATTTATTAAGAGCTACAAAGGAGAGGAAATTGTGGAGAGCCATGAACGCCAACGTCCTGAAGGGACACGGCACATAGAAGAAGATGGATGAGCTTGAGTAAGTGGATGGCGAAAGAAGGGTTAGGAGAGATAACAAAAACAAAATTTATTAAGAGCTACAAAGGAGAGGAAATTGTGGAGAGCCATGAACGCCAACGTCCTGTGAGGACACGGCACATAAATAAGGAGATATATATACTCTAGCTGGAGGTACATTGACAAGTTTGAATTGATGGAGCAAGTATTGCTGGGTGTAAAGAAAAACAAAAACAGGAAGATGTGGAGAGCTATGATTAACAACGTCCCGAAGGGATATGGAATATAGAAAAAGAAGGAAACTACATGTCAATTTTTAGTAAATGGGTGTGATACAAGTACCACATAGACAAAGAGGCGTTGTAAAATAGCAAATATTTCTGAGAGTAAAACAAAGGAAGATGTGGAGAGCCATGATCACTTATGTCCTCAAGGGATATAGCACATAGAAAGAGAAAGAAGCTACATATCAATGAATTTTTGATTTTTTTTTAAACCTTGCTGGGAAAATATTTTAAAAAGAAAATATTTTTAATTCCTACTGATTAACCCATAGCTTGGGGGAGAAGATGATGGTTTTCCAAGTGTATTTGGAACTCGGCTTACCGATCTTCAATTCCAGGCTGTTATCCATTGCACCATACACACATCCACACTTACAACACCTGATATTCCCAAGTGTTTACCCATTTAGTTACTGACCAGGCTTAACGTTGCTTAACTGCGTTGATCGTACGAGAAACATTTATTTCAACATGATTACAGCTGAGTCTGTTTTATAATGTACTTCAAACACAAACACTGTTTAAAATAAAATAAGAAAGGCGCGTCTATTTCAAATATTATCCATTATAATAACATGTTGAATTAAAAAAATATTGGTTTAAAAATAAACATTAATTCTTTAGCTAAACGGTGAAGCACCAACCAGATGAAAAATATTTAATAAAGGGTGGCTTTTAATAAAGGAAAATAGACCCTGTGACAAAAAAGGATGAAGGTTCGATTCCCAAAGGAGGATGATTTTTTTTTTTCTTTTCAATTCTCAAGAACATATATATATATATATATATATATATATATATATATATATATATATATATATATATATATAGCTTTTTAAAAGAATAAACTTTCCATATGTTTAGGGTTTTATCGGAAAAAATAACCTTTGATACTTTTGCTTTTAAAGGCACGAAAGTTTAAAC
>CAHIKZ030002946.1:97500-110000 GCA_903632075.3 Acanthosepion pharaonis
ATAAAGAAATAGTGTTTAATTTTCTGTTGTAAATTCTCAAGGACAATATCGTCCTGGGTATGACGATAAAATACATCAGGCAGCAAGGCCTCTGATCAAGAGGTTTTGAGGCGTGTGGAACCACCTCTTAATTGTTGTTCCCAGGTCCACCCTGAGCCGTGGTGGTAGCACATGTTAGGGTCTCAACTTTGGGCAAATAGTTAACCCTACCACCAAACTGGAGTCAAAATACCATGAATGTATAAAAATGTTTATAGTAAAAATACCAGCAATACACTTATATTACCAGAAATACATTTTTGTAACAAAAAAAATGACCATCAGTACATTCGTCAAAGAAATGACTCCCAAGAAAATTAAATTTCGTCATTAAATGACCCATAGAGGTGTTGACATGCCGCTAAAAAGCAAACAAACATGAAGAACAAAGAAAATATACTTGCTTTATTTACATTACTCGGGATGTTATTCTCATCTTCATTCGTTTCGACCGTTGTACGCTCAGGCCTTCTTTGGCTGATTGGAATTTGTAATACAACCCTTTATTTCGTCCACCGGGATAGACTGTTCTACTTCCACGTGCCATGACTCTTCCGGATGTCTCAGTTATTTCCCGTTAACTCAACTCATGACCCAGTGGGTAAAGACGTTGGTTAGATTCAGTGACGAGATCCAAATAGTTGTGAGTTCAATACCAGGCTACAGGAGTGGTGAAACAAAACTTGGAGAATTGAGACATCCTTAAGAGGCATGGCACGTGGGACTAGAACAATCTACCCCGGTGGACGAAATAAAGGGTTCGGTCGAAATTCCAATCACCTGAAGAAGGCCGGAGTGTATAACAACCGATACCTTGTGAATATAGCAATGAAGATGAGGATAACGTTCCGAGTAATGTAAATAATGCAAGTAATACCTCATCTCAGAGATATAGACAGCTATATAGAGAGACATAGACATAAAGGCCGGAGCGTACAGGCCAAAACGTACAACAGGCCGAAACGAAGATGAATAATGAATACTTAATAATAATGCAATAATCATAATACCTCATCTCGAATACTATAAATAATGCAAGTAATCACAATACAGAAACATTTCTCATGGAAATGAAGATGAGGATAATAGTCCGAATACTATAAATAAGACATAATCATAAAAGGCTCGGAGATATAGACAGATATATAGAGATAAACATTGTGTTTTTTTATGGAAATGAAGATGAGGATAACAGTCCGAATACTATAAATAATGCAAGTAATCATAATACCTCATCTCAGAGATATAGACAGATATATAGAGAGATATAGACATAAAGGCCGGAGCGTACAACGGCCGAAATGGAAATGAAGATGAGTGAGTCCGAATACTATAAATTTAGTAAATAAAGATCTGAGGATAATAGTCCGAATACAATATAAATAATGCAAGTAATCATAATACCTCATCTCAGAGATATAGACAGATATATAGAGAGACATAGACATAAAGGCCAGAGCGTACAACGGCCGAAATATTGTGATTATGGAAATAAAGGGTTAGGTTCGAAATTCCTATTACCTGAAGAAGTCCAGGGCGTACAACGGCCGAAACGTTGTGAATATGGCAATGAAGATGAGGATAACAGTCCGAATACTATAAATAATGCAAGTAATCATAATACATCATCTCAGAGATATAGACATATAAAGAAAATATGTTCCCTATTGGTGCTACAGAATCACAATCAAAGAATTAAACAAGATCACAGAAAGAACGTGATTTGAGGATTTTCAGCAGCAGCAACAACTAAAATGGATTGCAAGAAAACATAATGACAAAAATTATGATGTTGAAATTCCTCACGATCATGAAAAAAAGGTTAGGAAGGAAACCGCTGTCAATACTCGAAATGGCGAGAACAGTTACTGGGCTTGTTTTTCTTAAAATAATTGTTTGAAGAGACTGATTTTATAAATTCCAACCAACATTAGTACTCGTTGTTCAGTCACTGGATATCGAATGTTTCCTTATGAGGAAACGGCTAATATTACTATTATCATTAGAGACGAAGTGAACATGACTTGATTTTGTCCGATTGAACCAGACAAAATATTTCGAAAAATACTTAGTGTAGTGGTGTCCTCCCTCTAAAGAGTCTATGTTGGACTCTTCCGCCTACTATAAGATTAGTAGGAGAGAAGGCCTTGGGGGGGAACAGTCGAATAGATTGAACGCTGGGTCAACCGACACATACTCACTAGTTGTGTAATACTCTTCTGTTATACTTGATGTTTAATATATGTTATATCTGTAACACTTGTTTTGTAATTTCTTTAACCATTTACATGGTTACCACACTTAGCTGGTTACCACACTTAGCTGGTTACCACACTTAGCTATCTCATCTTTGTTTGAAATCCACAAAGTCTGTATTTTGAGTTCATTACGTTACAAAGTCCGTGACCTCGAATAGTTGATCAATTAATAACTTCAGGAAATTTCGTCTTTCACGTGTAAGTTGAAGTAACATCAACCTGGAAACTCGTCACGTGCTTTTCTTTTGATTGTCATGCGTGGCACCAAAGCTGTTCAGAAATATCTAAACTGTCAGTTCGATACAGCCGCTTTCTAAAGATCAATGGAGTAAAAATGGCTTTGAGTGAGTACAGTCCATTGATCTTGGCGAAGACCACGTTTTTTCGAATATTGTCGACTGGCGCTACAGAATCATAAATAAAGAATTATACCAGATAAGAGAAACCACAAGTCTTGAGGTCGTTCAACATGAGCAACATCTAAAATGGCGATCACATGTTACTTAAATATCCTCGTCAGATTCAGACTTTCCTTTGGATGTCATGTATGCTGACAAACCTGTTCAGAAATATCTAAACTGTCAGTTCGATGCAGCCGCTTTCTAAGACCATTGGTTAAAAATGGCTTTCAGCGAGTGGAGTCAATGGCGCTTAAGGAAGACCATGCTTCTTCGGCCATTGTGGACTGGCGCTACAGAATCACAAAGAACAGTACCAGATAACAGAAATCACATCATACTTTTTTTTTTTTAAGCATTTCACCCCAAGAAAATTTATAGCAAGATCAGATAGGAGTGATAGAAGAAAGGATGAGGGTAGTGGATAGATCAAGGCAACTGGAGATGTCGATTGACATT
The DNA here is from genome assembly GCA_903632075.3 of Acanthosepion pharaonis. NCBI lineage: Eukaryota > Metazoa > Mollusca > Cephalopoda > Sepiida > Sepiidae > Acanthosepion > Acanthosepion pharaonis. The sequence continues at coordinate 100,655 of CAHIKZ030002946.1, forward strand.
ACACTTGAATAGCTGGAGATTATAGCTCTCAGGGAAACAGGAGAAGGGAAGGGAGTTCCACAGGCGAGAGGTGCGAGACATGAAGCTATTAGAATAGAAGAGACGGCTACATTTAGGAGTTTCGACAGTGAAGGGGTGAGAGCGGGATGCCAGCCTCGTAAGGCGCTTGAACTCATGACGTTTGGGAACCAGCGAATGCAGCTCCTCGGAGCAATTTCCATGAAAGCATTTCTAAGTATTTCTGCTTTCTAAGATCATTGGTTAAAATGGCTTTCAGTTCGTGGAGTCCATGGATCTTGGGGAAGACCGTGCTTCTTCGGCCATTGTGGACTGGCGCTACAGAATCACAGAACAGTACCAGATAACAGAAATCACATCGTATATTTGTTGTATTCAATTTAAATGTTTGATTAATGTTTAGTTTTTTTTTTCATAAATACGACAGTTGCTATTTTAATGTTTTAAAATGAATTCATATGCCTTTTTAAAGAATTTATATCAACATCCTCTAGCAAGTGTTCTTAGAAATAGAAGTCAAGATTAACCTTTTCATAAATGAAACTATGTTCTGGAATTGGAATGAAGACAATCGTGGGGTAGGTTTTCGGCAGTGATGGAATCTACCGTGAATCTCTCATATAAATTCAGGATTTGGAATTAGTAAATGATAAACACTTCAAATACCACGGCGTATGGATCTGTTAAAACAAATTTAGTATAGAAGATAAAGAAATTGGACCTAAAAAAGACGATGTAGTTTCGCCCAATACCGCAAAGGGCTACAAAACTAAAAACATTAACCTGAAAAATCGCCATCAGCTTAAATAGCCTCACCAGATCAAAACTTTCATATAGATATCATGTATGGCACCAAACACGTTCAGAAATACCTCAACTGTCAGCTAGGCACAAAACACCTTACTAGATTAATTGTTAAAAATATATTGGAGCAGGTGAAGTCTGTTGTTTTTGGCAAAGTCCATCCTTCTTTGAACCTTGTGGACTTGTGCTACAGAATCACAAAGATCTGTACCAAATAACAGAAACCACATCACTTGAGTATTTTCAACAGAAGAAACAGTTAAAATGGATGTCACTTGTATGATGAAAAGAAAATAATGAATTTATATCAACATCCTCTAGCAAGTGTTCCTGGAAATAGGAATCAAGATTAATCTCTTCATAAATGAAACTATGATCTGGAATTGGAATGAAACCAGTTGTGGGGTAGATTTTCGGACGGAATATGCAACCCTACCTGGTGGGTGAATGATATCAATCTGTAAAAATAATCGCAGTTTTATTACTAACTTGACTGATTAAAACGGCAACGTCCTTTTCAGATACTTGCACAGCCATGTTTCCTACTCGTCTACCTCATTACTTTCTTGAAAAGACCAAATTTATAAAGACATAAATGCTAGTATCAAGTTATCGGATAAATACAGAATTATTCTGAAATGGAATCTAAGGAAAATTAATGGAGAGTTGTTTAGAGTCTACAATGCTTTATGGCAGCATATGTAATAAAGGCCTATGACAGTGTCAAAAATATTATACGTCTTGGTTGGAGAATCCCTAGATTTTGAGGCCCTAGGCATCAGCGTGATACGCCTACAGGAAAATCCGACAATGCCATGCTACTTCGAACATTGTAGGTTGCTAGATGTTATTTATGGCGCTCTGCTCTGATAAGCGACAAGTGAGGCGTCTACTTAATGAGGTGGTAGTATGTCCAATATAGGTAATTGACTTATGACAAGAAACACAGTCTTGTACTGGAAAATAAAATTGATACACTATATTGCACGAACAAATTGGCAAAACTTATAGGGAGCAACTCAACGTACTATCGACTAGTTTCGGAAACTCTCCTGATTTAAATCTAATCGGGAATCTGTGGTCAATCTGCAAGGGACGACTACGTGGAATGGACATACGAAGTACTAACACGTGCACTGGGTCATGTTTGATTAGAAAAATACGAAAAAAAATAACGGAATTATTCATTGTGTTTCAGTTAATTTTCACAAGGGTGTATAACAAGAAACACAGACTTGTAATGGGCAATAAAATTGATAAACTATATCGTTCCTCGCTAGTTTAGATTTGATGGGGGTTATTTTGATTACTGACGACAAGGTTTGAGGTTTTCCATTTTCTCTAATATATTAGAAGTTTTACACGTTTATCCAGAATTATAGAAGAGATATGGCGTTTAATGATTCTCAGTTTGACAGAGAGAATCTGGGAAACACACACACACACATAGACGTATATTTTTTAGGTGAAATTGGAGTGGATTTGAACAGCGAAATTAGATCAGAGCATTTTTGTTTACTGTTGGTGAAACCTGATCTAGGGCAGAAGTTGTATCCATTGAATCTGGGTCATCAGGAGACAATGGAAATGGACGAAATAATTTTTATTGATTAAAACTTGGAATAGAGCTGAGTAAGCAAGGAGGACCTTTAGAATTCACATGGTTTTGGTTGAAACAGCCCAAACCCCTCTGATAATCACATCCGATGTAGTAGGGCCAAGGTTCAGTTGTAACCAGCCGGATATTTCTATATAAACGCGTAATTATGCTGTAAAAGAGGCAGACGGTAGAAGCAGACGGAAGGGAGACGGAAGAGAATTAGCCCGGGCAAGAGTTGGGTTAGAGACAGTGGAGAGTCGAGTTGGGGACTCAAGAAGGAGAGAAAGTGACGTCAGAGATTGAAACGAAGCGTCCGCTAACATGTACTGATGATATAAGTACCGCTGCTTCTACTACCACGGATATTACGACTACTGTTACTACTGATAAGGAGGAACGCCACTATAAACTTTGAGCCGCGCACAGAAATCTTATCCCTCCATCGCAAGAGTCGTATATCGTTCTGAGACGATTTAACAAGTTAATCATAACACAATCTCTCTCTCTCTCTGTCAAGAATCCAGTGTATGCATTTTTACATCAATTACTTTTCTGTAACCCGTTTCTTTTGTATACTATTCTTTTCTGCTATATAAAAGACATTAACAATTCAATCATTGAATAGTTGTTTGTCCGGCTTTCTGCAGATATTATTTTTTTAATTTTTTCCTGTATTCTGAATTTCTTAGCGCCGACTCCCCAGCCGTGTCTACATCTTCAATCGACCGTGAATGGATGAACATCACTTCTGCTTTCTGGATCAAACAAATCACAACGTGGGCAGGAAGCAGGATTAAACCAGCGGACCGGTCGAATAATCTACGGATGCTCAGGGGACCTATGGCCACTCCCTTAAGTTCGGTTAGAACCGAGTAGACACCCCAATACAGAGAGTGAGACGTCGGAGATTGAGGGGCCGGAGCGAAAGTGTTAGACAGCGAATTCGTCCTGCTTAGAATATTTTGTATATCTGGTTACAGTATAATATGTTGATGATTTGTTGTGTGGTGTTTTTATTACTGGTGCCGTGTATTTTTTTTATGCAAGAATTAATTTATTTGGTTGATGTAGCTACGAAAATAATTGTTGAGTTATGTTTGTTTTAGGCGTCTTAGTTTGCTCAGAAATATTCTTTAGGAAGAGGAATTTTGGTCTGTTCTATTAAGAAAGCTAAGGATAGGATTCTCATGAATGATTGAAACAAAATTCATATATATATTTTTTTTTTTCTAGGATCATTTTACAAATCATTCAAGATGATCTTCGCCATCTAACCCTTTAACCTTCTGTTTTGGAGTAACAACGTGCCTGAATGTTATCACTTTCGTCTTTTTTCACTGCCCTTTGGACTGTAATGACTGAAACTTCTCTCTCACATACCAAACGTCTTATATATTGAGTTGGATCTTTTCTAATTGATTCCTTTAGTTCTAAGTTGAAATGATCCCTCTTTCTGTTGTGACCTCCTGATTCACTTTTCCTTTCTACTGTTCCCTCTTTTTAAAACTTTTTCATCGTCCTGTTGATAGTTCTTGAATGGACTTTGAAGATGGTACCATTACTGAAGGACTGAATGATCTTTTTTCTCTCACCATTGCTCAGTTTGGAATACAGTAGGCCAGACACAAAATTGTAATGATGCACGAACACACTGGCCTTACCAGTGAGCAACTCAAAGTACTATCGACTAGCTCGGAAACTCTCCTGATTTAAATCCAATCGAGAATCTATGGTCAATCTACAAGGAACGAAATACGAATAACTAACATGTGTCCTGGGTCATGTTTCATTGGAAAAATACGAAGAAAAGTAAATAATAACGGAATTATTCGTTTTGTTTCAATTAATTTCTACGAGGGTGTATGACAAAATACAGTCTTGTAATCATAATTATTATAAAACCCAGGTTGTGTGTATCTGTTTGTTTATATATTGGATCGGATTTCCTACATTTTTCAACTGATTTCAACAAAACTTCACAGGACTACGTAAAATTACCTTGGGTGGTTCTGACAGAGCCAAAAATTGGAAAAACACAATTGTTTTTGCACGAAATCAATTTGGAAACACGATTAAGAGGCATCGCTGTTTCGAGAATGAAAGGGGGACAACTCATATCGAGTTATACTTATTATGAAACCCAGGTTGTTTGTGTGTGTGTGTGTGTGTGTGTGTTCGTTTATATATGGGATCGGATTTCCTACATTTTTCAACTGATTTCAACAAAACTTCACTTTTTTGGCAGGTAGTGTTTTTATTGTCTTGCACACTTTTTTTTTTTATTTTTACATTCAGAATGTTTTAAAATTCCATTTACAAGACAATTGTTTATAATAAAATTCTATTCAATCGGTAGACTCATAACGATTGAAAACAATATTTTTTTGTTTGAGTTTGGGTTTGACCAATTCAAAAAAAAAAAAAAAAAAACTAATTAAGACATGCGTGTCCGTCAACCTTAAACAATAATCTTTGTCAATTTTATTTTTCAGTCTTTATGATGGTCGATACTTGATCTATCTCTTACTGTTACATCCCCGGGAAACGCCGGTCTCTACTGCTAGTGGTCAATAAAATTGATAAACTATATTGCTCATCGCTAGTTTAGATTTGATGGCGTTATTTTGATTAGTGACGACAACGTTTGCGGTTTTCCATCTTCTCTAATATATTATAGGTTTTATATGCTTTTTTAATGAACTTATATTAACATCCTCTTGCAAGTGTTCCTGGAAATAAGAATCAAGATTAACTTTTGCATAAATGAAACTATGATCTGGAATTGGAATAAAAGCAGTTGTGGGGCAGGGGTTCGAACGTATGATGGTAGGCAACCAGGTATCAATCTCTAAAATCATTGACCAACGCACATGACATGATTTTGTCCGATTGAAACAGACAAAATATTTTGGAAAATACTTAGCAATATCGATTTTCGTTTTGTGTGTTTCGAGTTGATTGCGTTACAAAGACCGTGACCACGAATAGTTGCTCAATAAATAACTTCAGAAAATGATGTCTCTCACAAGTTTTATGAATAAAACATTTCGTGTGAACCGGATGTGCTAAGTAAGAAAGGTTTCGTTTTCTCCTCTTCTTTCTCAAAGATAACTGTGTATTCGACATTGTTATATTCTAAACTGTAAAACATCTTTTTTTCTAACCGACTGTAGATTACATGCTGCTTTGTTAAGGTTAATAAGTGAACAGGATTATGCCAAATAAGCTTCTAAAATTCTTGAACAAACATCTTCTTTTCAAATTCTTGACCATTGACAATGATAATTTAAATTTTCAGTCTTTTTTCAATAAATTTCTGCAAATTTGTAAAAATCATTAGCACTGCATTTCTATTTACATATAATAGCCCTATTCTATCAGATCATAATGACTTGTTCTTTCATTCCTGATAGTGCGGGTCCTTGACAATTTTCATGGAATCTTTCATCTGTTCCAAAAATCTCTTCATTTTTTATAGTAAAAATTAGCCATGCATTTTCCATAATTTAATATAATTTGAATTCTATCACTTTTACTATTTCTTATAATCCATTTTTCATTCCTGAACCACTAACAAAAGTTTTCTTCCTGATTTTCAATGCATTCCAAAGTAAAATTAAAAACATAATTCTTTCATTTCCATAGTTTAACATTATTATATGACTCATTAAATTAATCAGTAATGCTTGATCTTAAATTTCCTGACCAAAAACTTCCTTTTCTTTCCTGATTTTCAATGCATTCCCATCTCCTATGCTTAATTTCATTAGATCCTTGCATTTCATTTTACATTATATTAGGGTTGAATTTATTCTATCAGTAAATTTCTTGCCTTCATTTGACCAATTATTTAAAAGGTTTTCTTCCTGATTTTCCTTTTTCATTCCTATATAAAATTTTTAGAAATGAATTTCCATTAACATATACAGCCCTAAATCCTTTTTCTGGACCACTTTAAGGTCAAAATCCCTAATTTTCTAATTTTAATTTATTCATTCCAAGAAAAAAAAATTAAAAATAATGAAAAAAACAATCCCTTTTCATTCTTTTCTGATGAAGGAACCTTTGCATTCCAAAAAATAGTAAAATCAGCAATGCATTGACATATACAGTTAAATAAATAGGTCTTTTGTATTTTATTCTAACAGTTATTGGGGGGTCGTTCAAATGATCCTAGTATCTATTAAGTAGAATAATTCTAGATCCCAATGTAAGGTATTGGTAGGTATTTTGTTTTATTAGTATTGTTTGTTAACTTTTTACGCCTTATTTTTGACACTGATAAAAAAAAAATTGAAATGATGTCGTGACACCACACATCTTTCTTTTTAGCTAATTTGATGGCGTTGAATCTGAAAATGACCTTAATCTTTCTTGGTTAGCTACTGTTTTTGGAAAAAAACATTTATTCATTTGTTTTCTGTATTTATGATATTGACCGATGGCAATATTTCTCAAAATAAAATCGTAGAAACTACTCAATTTGTATTTAAACCAACCAATATTGGTCTGCTTATTGAGAAATACTATTTTTGCAATAACAATCAGACCCTAAATCTTTAAAAATAACACGATTGAATATACCAAGACCAACAAGTATTTTCATCAAATCATTTAATAAATTTTAATATTATAACCCTGTTCAACACGATTTTTGGTGTTAAGAATCAAAACAATTTGATGGTGCTGATTTTAATAATGATTCGTTTTGTTTCAATCAATTCACACAAGGGTGTATATATATATATATATATTAAATATAATATTGAAAATATTTATCTAATTAATTTCTTCCTCTCCTTGCCGTTAATTCAGTTATTCAACATCCTCTGAATGTTATTCCGTCTATCCTTAAAGAAGTCTCCCTTAAAAAGATGGCGGTCTTTATAGAGGGCTTGCCGCTTCTCGATTTAAGTTTATTATTTCTTTCTTCGTCTTAATTTCAGAGTAGCCAAACAGCTATCGTCACGTAAATGTAGAATTAGCAGTCGGGGTTCAAATCCGAATCTAATCATTTGTGTTCACTTTCGACTTTTTTATTTCAAATTTTGAGATAACCAACGATTCATATGGTCTTCTTTCATCCGTTTACTAAATTGTAGCATACAGTTGATTCTTTAGCCTTGGTTGATAGCCAGTATAGGAGAAGGAAATCTCAAAATTCAGAACATCGCAGAAGATAATGGGAAACGACACCAACATCCTACTTATGAAATTACGGTAATTTCTAGATATTAAAGAAAAGGAAACAGTGGAGAGTCATGATCGATTATGCCCTGAAGGGAGATGAGATGAAAAATAGATTTGAAAAGAGAAAAAAGCCGTTGCAGAATAGACTTACGAATTATTAACATGTGCACTGGGACATGTTTCATTGGAACAATAGGAAAATAATAACGGAATTCGTTTTGTTTCAATTTTTTGCCCAAGGTTGTGTATATATATATATATATATATATATATATATATATATATAAATTATTTTATAATACATTATTTTTATAAATGTCTTTTTTTTATTAGCAAAGTTATGTGAAGTCTGTTTATAATAAGCTGTATTAAATAACAGTTACATTTTTGAATGTCCGTAAATTTTCCCAGAAAATTTTCGTCCTCCGACAAATTCTTATTATGAAATATACGGAAATAAATTTCTGCTTATTCTCTTTAGATGGTAAAATTTTATTAGTACATTTATTATAAACAGAGAATTTATTTAAATATTTGTATTTATAAACATAAAAATGCTTAAAATAATTTAATTGAGGGACTTTTGCTCATTTCATAATATATATATATCCATATATATATATATATATATATATATATATATATATATATATATTGTGTTGCATTCGAACTTACTTTAATTTGTTTATCTAAGTTTTTCTTTATTTTATTTTACAGATTTTGGTGATTATCTTATTTTAGTTTAAATGATTAGCAAACATTAAAGTATTGTTGCAATATCTGCGTTATATATTGTCTGTAATTTTATTAAAAGATGGAGTTTTCTTTGCGTTTTTTGACCAAAACACCAGACAATATGAACGCAGAGCCTTATTTTTTGTTTCTTAGTTTTCAACATTGATTTGAGGTTTAGTCCATTTGAATCTATTTTGTAAGGTCTGAGATGGTTTAAATATCTGGGATTGTTTTTGATCCACAATTCTGTGACATTGAGATCTGTAGATGTTTGGGATGGCCAAGGACACATTCTTTTTTGTATAGAGTATCTATTGAGACAGGAGGATTTCTTTGGTAATGAAAAAAAAATACTGAGCTGTTACGTGTGACATGTTCTTCTTTATGGCAGCGAATGCTGGATGATTTCCTCAAAGATGAAGAAAAGACTCGAGGCGACGGAGATATGGTTCTACAGAAGGATGCTGAGGATATCATGGATCGAGCGTGTGAGCAACGATGAGGTCTTAGATAGGATGCAAACAAGGAGGAGGCTTATACGTAACATCAGAAAGAGGCAGCTGAAGTTTCTCGGACACATAATGAGGAAGGAGGGCCTGGAGAATCTGATACTCACGGGTCAAGTAGAAGTAAACAAAAACAAGGGAAAGCAGCGTGTGACATACCTGGCGAGCTTGAGCAAGTGACTGACAGAACGTGTTCTGTGGCAGGAAGAAGAGGAAAAGAACTTGTTGAGAGCTGCAAGGGATAGAAAGTGGTGGAGAGCCATGATCGCCTATTCCTTGAAAGGATATGGCACATAAAAAGAAAGAATTCGGTGGTTACTTCTTTGAGTGTGTGATACTTACCTGGCCCAGGGTTCCGTCTCTGCGCAGGTGGTATTACGGCTACAACTAATAAACCGGTATCTGACCATTTTGGACCAGCCAAGACAAGCCAAGACCAAAATGACTATTGAGACCAGATCTGACCAGCTTGGGCAATCTATGACCAGTTAAG
>CAHIKZ030002946.1:115000-127500 GCA_903632075.3 Acanthosepion pharaonis
AGGAAAGGGAGAAGGAAGGAAGGAAGGGAGGACGAAAGGAAGTAAGTATAAATAAGGTTGGAAGAAGAAAAAAACAGAAATGTCGACAAACGGACAGACACAAAAAAAGAAAGAAAAAAAGAATGAAGGAATAAAAAGAAAGAAAGAAGGTTGGTCTAAATACTAAATCGAAAGAAAGGAGAAAAGGAAAGAAAGAAGGAAGGAATAAATAAATAAAGAAAGAAAGAACGAAAGAAGTTTTAAAGCAAAAAGACGAAGGAAAAGCCCAAAACAATGTAGGAAAAAAGATTACAACCATATCGTGTTATTAAAGATGGAAAAGAAAGAAGAAAGGAAAAAAAGAAAAAAAAAGGGGGGGAGGTGGAGAAAGTATAAATAAACAAATGCAAAAAAGAAGAGAAAAAGAAGAAATGTGGAAAAATAAAAGAAGGAAAGAATTAAGGATTAGCAGTAATTGAAGAAGAAAAGAAAAAAAAAACGGAATCAAAAATCTCCAAAGACCCAAGAATCCGCAGATGAAAAGAGAAAAAAACATGGCAACCAGAAGAGAACAAATTGAGTCCAAACGCAATTCTTGCTTTGCATATAAGTGTGACATCTTCGAGAGATGCAGATGATGTACATTTATTGCCAGATGGAACCAAATAACGTTTAGAAATTTACAGAGATATATATATATATATATATATATATATATATATATATATATATATATATATATAAACTAAGTAAAATTAGACCGCCAGATACAAGGACCAAACATTGACAGTTTGAGATTGCAAAGAAAAGTCTCGAGGCAAAATGTAATTAAAAATAAATAAAATAAACAAATAAATAAGACGTATGATATGAAACCTTCAAGTGAGATATTGCTGCGTCATGCGATATTCGGTCGAGTATCCTTATCTTTTTCATTTAATCTTTGGTGCCGAGATTAAGTAATTTCAAGAACTCTTCAAGGAAGGATTTTCGGCATGCTAATTTTTGATGAATAAACAATGATCGGCACTAATCTAGTCTTCGATTTATATACATTCAGCCTCGTGTCCCATTCCAAAATGAGTGATGGATGGCGTAATCGAAGCACGAGTCTTTTGTCTTCGGCAACCTGAAGTGTTAATAATCATGTGACGTTTTTACTAATAATGTTCATTCAATGCAAGGCCCAAGAGCCGATTAAGGCAGAGGGTTACTGTGTGGTGTTGGATGAGCGTAAGAAAAGGCAAGAAGTGAACTTCATGGAGAGATGCAGGAAAGACAAAGGTTAGCCCTAGACTTGAAGAGGTCAAGATTTTAGTGATCGGAAAACATCCTGTCGGGAGTCTGTTCTACAAAGCAGCAGTTCTTGGGAAGAAGCTGTCCAAATGGAACTTACTTCTTACTATTGGAATACGAAAGGAAAAGATAACGGTTAACCCTAGACTTGAAGAGGTCAAGATGGTAGTGATTGGGAAAACATCCTGTCCGGAGTCTGTTCCATAAAGCAACAGTTGTTTGGAAGATGATGTCAAAGTGGAACTTCTTCCTTATTAATGGAATACGAGGGTGATGAGTATGTTTCAATCTCATCTGCAGAGGTCAAGACTGGTATACACGTTAGTAAATCACCCGACCAATTAAGTACACGTCATCAGGTGCTAACTTGGATCTAAGGAAGCCATATGTTTAAAATCATTTCACTCCAAGCAAGGCAATAAAAGCCACTAGTATGCAAGGGGTTACAGAAAATGAAAGAGACAGAGGGGACAACAAAAAACGGAATTTAAAGTTGCCAACAAAGCTGGAAGAAGACGTGATAGAGAAGAAGAACTTACGGTTATATATAGGCATATCAACAGTGAAATGATGAGACCTAGCTGCCATTCTAGTACTGCGCTTAAATTCGTGAAAGCGAGGTACTAAAGAGGAAAGCTTCTCAGAATGATTACCGAGAAAATATTTATAGAATAGGTAAAGGGAAGCCAGGTTATGACAGTGGGAAGGGATCGGAGCCAACTTGTCAGATTGGGACCGATAACATTGCAGATACATCTATGGAGTTAGTAAAGAATATCTACGTAACGGGAGATAGCTAGCGAAGAAAGGTCTATTCTTACATATATTTTCCCCCATTATGGGCATTATCATATCCGTGATATAGCAACATCGTATTTCACGGTAGGAACGGAATGGCTGAAAGGAATCAGGAATGACAAACCTGATTTGTTCTCAGAGAGACTTTTAGACCACTAAGACATATATAAATCTATATATATATATACATTATTTACACGTGACACACGCGGAGAATAATCTAGATAACAAAATGCGAACATCACTGTGTCAGTGTGTCACACTTTTTCAACTTTACTCCTAGAGGCCGTAGCCCAACATATCATACAATTTTGGAATCAGGCTGACTCCGTGAGCAAATTAAAAACATTCCGGTTCGGATCCAGACCCCCAATCCTGAAATTTTGGATTCTCAAGTTTTCATTACTTCTATTGTTTGTGACGAATTTTTTTGTACGATAATAATTTTTATAACTTGGAAACAATTTTGGGAATAATCGAAATTAATTGCAGTAAAAGTCATCCATGAAATAAAAGTAATTGTTTGCTCGGAAAGTAAGGACCTACGTTCATCAAATTGTCTTTAAATTAAATGGTGGTGGAAGAATTATCGTTGAACTTTTAAAAGTTAAGTTAAATATTAATGCAATACTTAAATGCAGCGATCAATTTTGAGGTCTTCTGTAGTTTATTTTTGCCTATCGCATCCACTCCTCTCTACCTATTGTGATGAAGGCCCAATCAAGAGCCCTCCACAGGAGCTAGCTGAAATGCCTCCCGATGGGGCGGCTTTTAAGCTAGTATATAATATATCTACACAGCAAAGCAAAGTGTAAGGAGAAATAAAAAGGAAGGGTCTTACATACAATATCGAAAGTCTTCTGTTTCTGGAGAAGCCATGTTTAGGACACCAGATTCAAACGGTCCGGATTCCCCTACTATGCCATAGGCAATGACATATTCCATTAAGGAGAAGCGGCGAGTCTTGGGTTTTCCCAAATTGAGGACTGCGAGCCGGAGTTTCTTTCTATATCTGGGAAATATATATTCCCAAAGTGAAACGGCACCATGGACTTGTAAACTGTAGCATTTGCTGGAGGGGGCAGATTTAGTCTCAACCCGGGCCCCTTGGTCCAGGCTAAAAAGGCATCCGCTCGGTTTGGTTGCTGTAAACAAACTGAATGACTTGCCACTCTCGTCACTGCATGAAATGGCGTCACTAGGCGGCCGACACATCTCCAAGGGGAGATCATCGCCTTCTGTCTCCCTACATCTAGATAGAAAACATAAACACAAGAATTTGGCGCGGAAGATTGTCTAGCCCCGATACAAGGGACCGACTTTCATAGCAACAGACTTAACAACTAATTCAATATTTTTATGGGAGACTGAGAAGGCTAAATACGACAAGCACCATCCGCAAAGGATTCACTTTCTAGTGTCACTTTCTTGGGTATCCATGTTGAATTATTTCTTATTACAGTCACATCACGTAGTTAAGCAACGCCGAGCCTGGTCAGTAGATGGGTGACCGCATGGGAATACCAGGTGCTGTAATGTTTGATGTGCGGGTGATATAATGAGCTTACGGCCCTATCAGGTTGACACACCAGTTCACGTACGATCGCCGAAGTTAAGCAACATTGAGCTTGGTCAGTACCTAAATGGGTGACCGAACGCGAATACCAGATGTTGTAAGGCTTGATGTGCAAGCGGTGTAATGGGCTTACGGCCACATCACGTTAACACACAGAGTTAAGCAACATCGAGCCTAGTCAGTACCTAGATGGGTGACCGCAAGGGAATACCCGGTGCTGTAAAGTCGGATATAAAATGGGTGTACGGCCGTATCATGTTGACACACAAGTTCACGTTCGATCACCGAAGTTAAGCTCAATCGACCCTTGTCAGTACCTAGGTGGGTGACCGCATGGGAATACCAGATGCTGTAAGATTTAATGTGCGGGTGGTATAATGTGGTTACGGCCATATCACGCCAACACACAGGTTCTTGTCCGATCACCAAAGTTAAGCAACATCGAGCCTGGTCAGTACCTAAATGGGTGACCGTATGGGAATACCAGATGCTGTAAAGTTGGATATATAATAGGCTTACGGCCACATCAAGTTGACACACCATTTCACGTGCGTTTCACTGAAGTTAAGCAACATCGAGTTTGGTCAGTACTTAGATGGGTGACCGTATCTGAATACCAAACAATATAATGTTGGATATATAATGAGCTTACAGCCATATCACAACAACACACAAGTTCTCGTCCGATCACCAAAGTTAAGCAAAATCGATCCTGGTCAGTACCTAAATGGGTGACCGCATGTAAAGTTGAATATATCACGTTAACACACAGGTTCTCGTACGATTACCGATGTTAAGTAACCTCCGGCTTGGTCAGTGCCTAGATGGGTGACCGCTTTATGCCCTCTTAATAGTTCAAAAATTTTTAGTATAGTAGCCGAGGACAGACTAAATCCCTAACTATTTTGTTTATTTCCGGCTAGCCAAACTCTGAAGCTATATGTATATATACTAGAAATAAAGGTGTAAAAGCAAGTCTTGTAGAGTGTAACAATTTAAATCCCACCCTTCCATTATTTGAGATTAATAATAGACTAAAATAGAAGAAAATGATATAAGGCCATCTTTTTTCAGTATTAGTGAGCGAATAATAATAATAATAATTTGCGTTGCCGGATGTATGTTCTAGTGCAGTGTATATCGGATTGGAACGAGAAAGCGCAGGGTAGAGTTCGAATTTTAGTTGGGTTCGTTATATTCACTTACGCGCTTGGAAAAGGTTTAAATCCATCTCTTCTCCCCCACCTATGGGTTGAATAGTACTATAGACTCGATTCTATAGCCAAGACCGGCTAAATTTTGTGAATATTTACGTTGGCAGAAATCCAGTATGATAAATGTTGTTTATTTAGCTCAACCTATGACAGGACCGAATGAGGTTAGAAAGAAGCGTTTAACTAGACTTGCCTGCAACGTTTGAATTCCTGGCTATTTGATATTTAACAAGATATACATTAACCCATTAGAAGGAGAAATAAAATGTTAAGATTATGTAGCGGTAATAAAATGAAGCAGCTGAAACAATTTAATCATCCGGGTAGCGAAGAAACAGTCGACGGAGAGTTTGACACGGCAATCCGAAGATAGACTGGGATAATGAAAGATAGGAACGGTGGATAGCGGCTCGGATTGAGGAATCGAAGAGCCGAGTTCGAATTCCAGTTGAGTTCATTATATTTACTACATGCTAATATCCTTGAGAAAGACATGAATCCATTTCTCCTCCTCCCAGTTAGCAGTAAAAACTCGGCCGTGACAAAGTACTGGCAACTCGGGCAGTCGCCTAGGGCGCCATTAAGATCGAGGACGCCATCATGCTACCATATCATGTGTTTGGAATCTTCCAAAACTAAAGATTATAAAAAACATACATGTGGTCATCCATGACTGAAGACAGATTAAATTCTTTAGCTATTTTATCAATAAAAAACAATCTTGTAAAGATTGGTTTGTTCTGTTTTATGGCACATCAACTCTTCATGGGTCATTTAATATCGAAATTTAATTTTCTTGAGAGCTTTGATGATTTTTTTTTATTATTAAAGTCTATTTTTGGAAATTTTTACAATAAAAATATATTTCTAATCCCAGTTTGAGGGGTTTACTATTTGCCCATAGCTGGGATCCTAACAGGTGCTACCACCCAGATCTGGATAGACCTGGGAAGAAAAGCAATTAAGAAATGGTTCCAAGTTACTCAAAACCTTCTGATCAGACGCCTTGCTGCTAAATGTAGTTTATCGTCATACCCAGGACGAGATCTTGTAAAGAAGATAGGTGTATAAAGTGCCATGAAAAGATTTGCAGATCTAAAGGCAAAAAAAAAAAAATGGTAGGATAATGAATATTTTCTTTAGATTGTATTAAGTTGTATATTGTGATAAACTCGTTATTCTATATTTTTAGTCTTTCTCCTTGTGAAAAAAAAAAAAAAAAATGCTTGTAACGGTTAAAAAGTTCAGTACTTTTGAGGCGCCAACAACCCTAGGGCGGTCACTGCCTATAGCCTTGGTTGGTAACCAGTCTACCGTTGCCGGAAAATCTCTGCTTCGTTGGTTATAAATCGAAAGAGACAAGCCTGAGTGTATCACGTATGTCGATGAACTGACAGTGAAAATGAACACATAGATAATAAGAAGAAGAAGAACAAAAGAAAGAAAAAAGCAGAGAAAGCGATAATGCTCTCAGGCGCCTAACGCCTGCTTCAGTGAAATAGAAAACATTGACAATTTTAAATCTTTTTATTTTAGTTCTTCAAATAATGACCAGTGTTGATACTTTTGGCTGTAATTGCAATATTTTGTTAAAGTTGTTAACTTAAAATATTTCGTGTAGCCATGATGAAATTTCCGCAGGTATTTTAGAGTCATAAAAATTGTCGACAGAAAATCCAAATATAGTTTGGTTTGGTTTGGTTTGTTTTGTGTCGTATCAACCTCAATGGGTTATTTAATGCCGACAACTTTTTTTTTCCTGGTAATGTTTTGTCAAAAATCTATTTCTGGTAATATTTTTTTCCTCAAAAATGTATAGCTGGTAATATTATTTAAAAAAATGTATTATTTGGTAATATTTTTTTTTCAAAACTATATTGCCGGTAATATTTTTTTCAAAACTATATTGATATAATATTTTTTTTCAAAACTATATTGCCGGTAATATATTTTTTTATATTGCCGGTAATATTTTTTTTTCAAACTATATTGCCGGTAATATTTTTTTTTCAAATATATATTGCCGGTAATATTTTTTTTTTCAAAACTATATTGCCGGTAATATTTTTTTTTTAAAAACTATATTGCCGGTAATATTTTTTTTTCAAAATATATTGCCGGTAATATTTTTTTTTTAAAAACTATATTGCCGGTAATATTTTTTTTTCAAAACTATATTGCCGGTAATATTTTTTTTTTCAAAACTATATTGCCGGTAATATTTTTTTTTTCAAAACTATATTGCCGGTAATATTTTTTTTTTCAAAACTATATTGCCGGTAATATTTTTTTTTTTTCAAAACTATATTGCCGGTAATATTTTTTTTTTTTCAAAACTATATTGCCGGTAATATTTTTTTTTTTCAAAAACGTATTGCTGGTAATATTAAATATTTTTTTTCTTCATAAATTTATTTCTGGTAATAACTTTTTACAAAGTATTTCTGGTATTAAAACCTATTTTTACACTTTCAAAATGCTTTTTACCTCAGTTACAGAGTTAACTATTTTCCCATAGCTGGGACCCTAACAAGTTCTACCACCCCGGGTCAGGGTGGACCTGGGAACATCCACGCTCCTCAAAGCCTCCTGATCAAAGGCCTTGCTTTTGGGCGTAATTTAACGTCTTACCCTGGACGAGGATGTAGTTTATCGTCATACCCAAGACGGAAAATTCAAATATAGGAAAACTGTGAAAAAAAAAGAAAAAAAAAAAAAAAACGGAAGAAAAAACAGAAGATAGAGTAGGCGATAATGCTCTCATACGTTTTACCTCTGCTTCAGTGAAATAGAAAAACTAATTTTTAATCCTTTCATTTGTACCCTCTTCTTTTTTTTATTTATTACTTTCAGGATAAACCAATATGAAAAAAGAAGATCCCGATTTCATTCTTCGTCTTATTCAGGTGACGCATTATGCGCCACCGCTGTGGTCTCCACTCCCGTCCATCTCACAATTGTGGTTCATAGTGACATTCAAGACAGAATAGTTCAATGCCTTGCCGGTTCCTTTAGCACCGTTGATGTTCAGGTAACCCTGCCCCTTAAAGATGCAAAACCTACAAGGCAGCTGGTGGTTTGAATTCAGAATTTTCCTTCTCCTAGGCTGGTTGCCAACCAAAGCTTTAGGACCCAGACTGTCCTGCTATCTACCCATAGCTGAGAGAAAAAGCGACCGATTCATACCCTTCCCAAGGTTATTAGCGCCTAAATGAACTCGATTGGAATTCGAACCTGGTTCTCCGAGCAGCTAACCTTTACTCCACCATCCTCCTAGTTAGTTTCCGGTGGTACGTATCAATTCAATTCAGGACGTAAGCAATCATGGCCCTCCACATCTTCCTGTCCCTTGTAGCTCTTAATAACTTTTAACTTTTTGTTATTTCTCCCAAACCCTGCTCAACCATCGATTTACTCAACCCCATCAAGTATGTTACGCACTGCTTTTCTATGTCTCTTTTTCCCTCAATCTGTCTTGTGGGTATCAGATTTTCCGAGCCTTCCGTCCTCATTACGCGCACCAGTAATTTCAATTACCTCTTCCTGGTTTTAAGTATAAGTTTTCTTTGTGTTGCCATTTTTTCCAAAACCTTGTTGTTGCTCACATGTTCGGTCCATGTTATCTTCAGCATCTTTCTATAGAACCATATTTCTGTTGCTTCAAGTCTCTTCTTCATCTTTGAGGGGATTGTCCAGCATTCACTTCCATACAGGAGCTTTTGTTTCTCTATCCATTTGTCCAGACTCAAATGTCTGTCCAAAAGAATTGGAAATGGTCAAGAGACATGGTGCCAGTCTTTGACAGACCAATGTTTGCTGATCCAGATGAAGTAACTGAAGCTGTATTCTCAATAATGGTACCCTTGTGGGTTGACAACTCTAAAACTCTGTAGAATGCAGTGTGTATTATACAATGCAATTTTTTGATAGGTTGAGTAGCACTGGTATTGAATTACATTGCCTTTCATTGTATCATTCTCATCATTTTCAGTTGCCAGCAGCCTCATTCATGCATTAGATTTGAGTAACAACAGTTTCATGATGTTTTTTCCTTTTTTTTTAGAATAATGTTAACCCTGTGCAAGGCTCAAAAGCCACTCAGTTTATGAGGATATATGGGGAAGATAACTGTTGACTCTAGACTCAAACAGGTTAAGATAGTTGGGATTGGGTAAGCATTCTCTTGGGAGTCAGATCAACACAGCAACATTTCATGGGAAGAAGCCGCCCAAGTGGAACTTACATCTCACCAATAGAATACGAAGTGAATGAAGATGGTTCCCTATAATGTGCATGGCATGATGGGTCTTAGGTTAGAACAGCTGGAACTAAAGCATGTAGTTCATCTGAAGACTTTCTCTGGAAATAATGATAGAGATGTGAAATATTTCTTACTAATATTTGTCTGGAAAATCAAATATTCCTGTTATATCTTTGTTACTGTTTCTTCAGAGACAAAAACCTAAACTTTATCACCTTTATCAACATATATCACATAACAGTTCAATACTCTTTTCTTTGTCTCCAGCGTAATTTTCCTGTCTCTTAATACTCTGCTTAGCTTTTGGAAGGCATCTTTGGTCAAACCAATATGTTTTCGAATCTCAGTATTGCATTTTCCGTCCTTTGTTAGAACACTTCACAGATATTTAATTTTTTGCACTTGGTTGCTTTGGGCTCATCTTTTTATTGATGTCAATGCGTTCTGCCTTCTTGTAGGTTATGCTTAGTCCTTTCTTCTCGCTTTCCTTCGTTGCCTCCTGTAGGAACTTTGGCAATTAGCTTTCCGTGTGTGCTAACCAACTCTGAATCATCTGCATAACTTCTGTAGTTAAGATTGTGACGCCTAATAATGAATCCTGGTAAGGCTTCTTCTTCTCTCAGAACTTCCTCGCTTTACCTATTACTATGCAAAAATAAATGTCAACTCCTGGCTGAATGACACTTCTGATAGAATTAAAGAGAACTTCCTTAAATTATAGGGTCACTGCTTTTAAAAGAAAATAAAACGGTCGTTTTAGATGGAGGCTTGTGTTAGATGGTCACTTGATCAGTCGGAATGCCGGACTGTCGTTTCCTCGAAAGTAGGATTTACCCCAGGGTTGAGAATTTCAGGGGTAGTGAAATAATCTTTTTTTTTTTTATTTAATCAATATTGTTTAAATTTAAATCATATTTTTACAGACCTTTTCTCATTAATATTATTATTATTAAATTTATTATTAATTTCTTTATTCCTTACATTTTTGGGCTTGCGGAAGTACACCCTTGTGCGAATTAATTGAAACAGCCGCTTTCGTTTCCTTTCTTTCACCGTACGGTCAGTTTTAGACCCACTGGAGTAACAGGGTGTAATCGATTTCGTTTCTTCAGATTAGATCATTTGCAATGGTGTTGCCCGGGGATGTAACAGTAAGAGATAGATCAAGTATCGACAATCATAAAGACTGAAAAATAAAATCGACAAAGATTATTGTTTAAGGTTGACGGACACGCATGTTTTAATTAGTTTGTTTTTTTACGAATTGGTCAAACCCAAACTCAAACAAAAACATTGTTTTTCAATCGTTATGAGTCTATCGATTGATGAATAGAATTTTATTATAAACAATTGTCTTGTAAATGGAATTTTTAAAGCATTTGAACGTCAAAATAAAGAAAAAAGTGTGCAAGACAATAAGAAACACTACCTGCCAAAAAAAAAGTGTTTTGTTGAAATCGGTTGAAAAATGTAGGAAATCCGATCCAATATATAAACGAACAGACACACACACAACCTGGGTTTTATAATAAGTATAATGTTTATTCAGTCTGCCACAAGGTATTAAATCTGGAGCACCCAGTAAGATTTGAAATGAGTATAGCAGTATTCAGGAAGCAAACCACTGCTCTACAGCGAGGGGGATATTGATTCTATTCAATTTTGGAATCTCTGCCATTCCAGGATGTGTTTTACTGAAAGCTAATTGGACAAGAAAGATGAAAAATGACAATTGCTAAACGAAGATTTGAATTCCTCTTTCCGTCAAAGGAACACTTATTTCCCCGGAGTTTTCGTCTACTTATTACCAGCATCCAACATCCCCGGTTTTGAATCGGAGATGGCGTGTGGGAATAATTCGCTCGTACGCCCATTAAGAGCGGTCTGTTCGAATTTGTCAGCGTCTATTTCTCTTTAATAAATAAGAAGCGAATCGTTTCATCTTCGCTATTTCTCACGTCTTTGATGATTCCATACTTTCCAAGAGAACAGAAAGAAAGAAAGAAAGAAAGAAAAATAACCGTAGTTTCGTGAATATTTACGTCAGAAGAAATCCAATACGATAAATGCTGTTTATTTAGCTCAAACTATGAAAGGGCCGAATGAGGGTCGGGAGAGGAAGAAGCGTTTAAGGAGGACCTGCCCGCCTTTAAAATCAACATTCGAATTCTTGGCTATTTGATATTTAGTAAGCATACATTAACCCATTACGAGTCGAAATGGAATTTGAAGATTACATTGCGCCGAGAGACAACCTAAGGTGTGAGTTACGTGTTGATGATATCAAAAAGGAGTAGATGCATTAATGTCACATCGAAATCCAAACATGCAGTGTCATTGTGAAAGGTAGGAACGTTAGAGATAGTGGCTCGGATTGAGGAATTGGAGAGCCGAGTTCGAATTCTCAGTTGGGTTTATTACATTTATTTTCGTGCTAAAACCCTTGGGAAAGGTATGAATCCCAAATCCGAGCCAAGCTATGGGAAAATAGTAGGCTAGACTGGGTTGAGGAATCGGAGAACTGAGTTCGATTTTCAGTCGGGCTTATTACATTCACTAATAACCTAGGAGAAGGGATTGGCGGTCATGGTCCTCCGCAATTTCCTGTCCTTTGTAGCTCTTAATAAATTTTGGCTTTTTCTTATCTCTCCAAAATTTCGTTCCGGTTGGAAAAACATCGACTAACTGCCAATTGATTCAAACTTTATAAAATGGTAAAAAATAAGGATTTCCTTAAAGTTGGTTCACATATTTGAATAATTTAGTAAATGTTTATAAATTTATAAATAAAAACTTATTTTCATATTTATTTCTTTATGATGCGCATCCAAATGTAAACAAATAACGTCACACATTATTAAAAGGACAAAGTCCAACAATTATTTCAAGACATTTTTATCTTTATAGATTTGTTATTTGTTTAGATTTGGATACGCATCGAGCAGATATGAATGTACGTGACAAAATCATGGAAAATTCTAGTTTAAAAACAATAAAATCGACCTTGCTAGCCGAAATGTGGTGAAATCGGTAAAAGACGGTTCCATATAGGATACAGGTTCGATTCCTGTCGGAGGACGCATATTTTCTATGAAAATTTCTCGGACATTCAGGCCGGTAAATGTTGTTAATACTGTTTATTATAAGCAGAGTATTTACTTAAATATTTGTATCTATAAAAAGAATGTATAAACATAAAACTGTCTTAAATATATATATATATATATATATATATATATGTATGTATATATCATACATAAATATATATATATATATATATATATATACATTACAATTATATATATATATATATATATATATATATATATATATATATATATTGTATATAATGTTTTATTGAAAAATGACAATAAAT
>CAHIKZ030002946.1:130000-154462 GCA_903632075.3 Acanthosepion pharaonis
GGGCCACTAAGTCGTTTCTAGACAATTTTTCTCGTCAGAATCTAGCTTACAGATTTATAAGTCAATCATTCGTCGTTGCTTAAAATATTTCTGCCATATATGGTCCAGTGCCCCTAAGATTTACCGTGAGTTCCTTGATAAGTTCAAAAGAAGAATCAGCAATATTATTGGTCCTGATCTGGCGGCTCGGCTTCAGTTACTTTTCCACCACAATAAGGTTGCCTCCCTGTGCCTTTTCTATAAATACTTTCATGGTAATTGTTCGGGTGAGCTCTTCGCTATGGTACCTAGACGTTTTGAATTTAAGCGCAGATCTCGCCACTTTACAGTTGAACTGGCTAGATGCAACCGTAAGTTCTATGCTAACAGTTTCTTTTCTCGCACCTCTCGCCTGTGGAACTCCTTTCCGGCGCCATGCTTTCCAGCAGGCAACCATAATCGAGTATTTTGACGAGCAATGAGTTAAGGAAATTTCTCTATACGCCCACTTAAGGGAAATATGACACAAAGTCAAGTTTAAAGTGAGTCCCATGCGAACATGGATTAGGGACAAAAATTACGTTCTCTTTTAGAGACGCTTCAGGCGCGTGGTAATGACCATAGACCCTCCTGAAGGAGAGCTATTGCCTGAGGGGATAACCCTTGGGAGCTTGAGCACATTATATTAAATGACGTACTTACTAACAGTCTAACGAAGAATTGTTTTCAAAATGTCTTATATTAATAAAGTCAGATCGAGACTTTTATGTGGATGGCATCGAGATCTCACCAATTTACAGTTGAACTGTAAGTTCTATGTTGAGAGTTTCTTCTTTTGCACTTCTTCCATGTGGAACTCCCTTCCGGTTCCATGCTTTCCAACCAACTTTAATCAGTAAAAAATGTAAATCAATCGCTATCTACTGTCTTCCTGATTACTCTTTTCTCTTCCCGCTCATTATTAATGTTTCTGTTCCTAATTCTTCCACATTTGGTAAGCCCTTGTGTCTTAGGGGCTTTAGCGCCTTGCTTATGGAACTTCCTTCTGGCTCCATGCTTTCCAGCCAACTTTAATCTTCAAATATTTAAATGCAATATCAATCACTATCTACTGTCCTCCTGATTACTCTTTTCTCTTCCTGCTCATTATTATTTCTGATTCTAATTTTTCCACACCCAGTAATCCTTTGTGTCTTAGTGGCTTTATTGCCTTCATTGTGGAACTCCCTTCCGGCTCCATGCTTTCTATCTAACTTTAATTTTGAAATATTTAAATGCAATGTCAATTATAAAAAAAACTGTCTTCCTGACATATTTTAAAATTTTAAAATCATGACTAATGTAAAAAAATCTAATTAATCCACATCCTGTAAATTGCGTGCATAGAAAAATACAAGTCTTGTTTGAGTGATACCGATTAAAAAAAATCCTTTTCTCACAGACGAAGTATATTTTTTTCGCTGAACTATCGTTATTTTTAAAATAAAAAGTGCTCGGACTTTAAATATTCGTTTTATTTTAGTAAAGAATAACTTTCAGGGTTAAGACCAAACTATTTTTTTTACGCCCTTTCATTTAGCGAACCATCCTTAGTCGTGTTCCATAACAATTGAGAATTTAGCTTTAACACATAAAATTATTCTCCCCAAAAAACCATCCTTGAACACTCCCAAATTATTGTTTGTTCAGGAATTATCTTTTAGATGAATTATACATTTGGATTATTTAGAAGTTTTGAAAAAAAATTCCAGAGGTAATTAGTATTTTAATATTAGTTATACAGTAAATATTTCTGAAATTTCTGAAAAATTAAAAATATTTTAAAAATGATATAGTATTTTTTTTTTACATTTTTTTTTTTTTTTTTTTAAATCTAATTTGCATTTTTTAAAATTTTTTTTTTTTAAACTTGTTCATAAATAAGTTTATCACTAGCAATCTTATAATACTAAATTTGGTCATCTAAGTTTTGATATTAATACAAGAATCTTTGTCTGAATATTTGGGATTTTTTCTTAAATTATTTACATTATTTACATATAAAATTATTGTTCTTATTTTTTTGATTGTTGTTATCACAAAATTTCGATTGTTTACCCTCTAGAATCTTTCTTGTATATTGATCTGTGTATTTAACCAGAAAAATTTGAATTGTCCCTTTATTTAATCTATATCCAGTAAAATGTTTCATTCCACTGCCCATGCCTAGGGATATCTTTTCTAGTTTTTATTTTTCAGTTATTGCTTTTATTCTGTTTCCAGTGAAAACATTTATCCATGTTTCCAGCCCAGGGATTGAACTCACAATTACTATGTCACCTCTGTTTGGGAATAAATCTTTTAATCCACTAGAATATTATAGATTAAAAAAGGGTTCAGAAACATGAAGGTTACCTGAATTATACACTTTGATGAAAATCAGGACACAATTTGATATTTTTGATAACAACAACAAAATGAGGACTGATTACATTGGAATCTCCTTTAATGTAAATTAGCAATGAAATATTGAGAAATTTATTTTTTAACTTTGTTTGGATTTATCAATCATTATTCCAATGTAAACTGAAACCCTTTGTACCTATGATTCTCAGAAACTTTGAGTGGCTCTATTTGTTTTGAATAATGTGAAAATTATTTTTAAACTCTGTAAAATTACAGAGCTCCCAGTGAGACTCGAAATCACTGCTCAAGAGTAATGGTCCACCAGATGAAATTTGATTATATTTTACAAAACTTTTTTGGCGCAAAGGAAACAAACACTCATCACGAATCAAAGATGGAACTTGAAGCCAGACTTTATGTTGCAGGCTGAGCCATTATTTTTCTTATATTTCATGAACAGACGATGATCGTCCTTACTTCTATTTTTAGGCCTTCTGATACAAATTTTCCTAAATCACCAAACATGACAAATAACGATCCAAAAGGCAAACCTAAACCAGCTCTTAAAAAATCCCCTAAACCCTTTAACATTTCCTTTTCTAACGTCGTTAGCATCAGAAAATTTTCTGCAGTGAAGAATCGTTCCTCATTGAGAAGTCACCAATATATACTGGCTTCTGCGAGACAAACCTTGATTGTTTATCCCTCCTTTGACCTCTCGATCATTTAAATGGTTACCTTCCTCTCCTTAGAAAAGACTCTCAAACCCACATGCATGTCCTTGGAGTTTTGCGTCAAGGACCATCTGATTTGAATGAGAGGTGAATCCAGACCATACTACATGTGTCTCAAATAATCTCTCCTCAATGCTGTAAGCTTCTCTTCTTCCTTTATCGCTCTCCATCCTCCCAAGACTGTAGTGTACTCAGGAAAGCATTTCCGACAATATAGACAAGGCTATCACTCTCCATCCGTTTGCTCATATATTCGTGTTCGTGGACTTTAACGCTCACGATACCAAGTGGCTTAAAAACTCTATAACTGACCTTGCTGGCATACAAACCCTTAACTTTTCTATTTCTCAATCCTTAACTCAAATAGTAAACTTTCCCACACGTTGCCCCAACAACCTGGGAGGTAAGGCTCGATCTCTGTTTCACCTCCATCCTCGAGTCCTGTTTACGCCCTCATTTTGCAGCTCTGCCCCTCTTGGCAACTAATGATCATAGTGTAGTGTCTATTAAACATCTTCTACTTCCCCCAGCAAAAGAACCTCCTACCAACAGAACATCTTTCTGTTATCAACAAGCTGATTGGGGACTCGTAGTGAGATTTCATTCGCGATGTCCCCTGGAATGTGGTTTTTAATTTCCCTGTTCAAGAATGTGCTTCTGAGGTCTCCTCCTGGGTAAAAGCTGGAATCGAGGCTTTTATCCCTCAACAAAAAGGAAGTATAAGGTTAAATCGCGCTCTTCCCCTTGGTTCTCTGCTGCTTGCTCAGCTTTCATTGACCATAGAAATCACTTCTTTCGCCTATATCGTAGTGACATGTCAGATCGAAACAGCCGTCTCTTTGTCTCAACCCGTAACAAGTGCAAGCATGTCCTCAATGAAGCAATATCACTATTTGCTGATAGAATGAAACAACATATTGCATCTCGCAAATTCAGCTCCAAGGATTATTGGCATCTCTGCAAGAGTGTATTTAACAACAGCAAACCTTCAATACCTCCTTTGTTCAACCAATTTGAGGTCCTGACCTCCTCAGCTGATAAGGCTGAGTGCTTTGCCTGGAAATTCTCTTCCAACTCAACGCTCGACTCATCCGGTGGAGTCAATCCCGATCCCCCGACCTAGAATCGAGCCTCTATTGAGCGAGTTGCATATAACCACGTCGTTGGTATTGGACACCATCTCAAAATTAAACTCCCCTAAAGCTAGGGTGGCGACGGGATACCAGCCAATGCCCTAAAGAAATGTGCTTCTGAACTGGCTCCTGTCCTCTCAAAATTATATATCTACTGCCTCAATAAATCTTGCTTCCCAGCCTGTTGGAAGTCTTCATCTATTGTACCTGTCTTTAAGAACTATGGAGACCCTTCTGACCTATCTAACTACCGTCCTATCAGTCTCCTACCACTCTTCGGCAAAGTCTTTGAGGCTTTAATCAACGCCGAAGTGGTTAATCACCTTATATCCCATGATCTGCTCTCTGATAAGCAATATGGTTTCCGCTTTGCCCGTTCTACAGCTGATGTGCTCACGGCCATAACTGAAATTGTTTACCAAGCACTCCACAATAACGGAGAAGCTCGTGCCGTGGCTCTAGATATCTCTAAAGTGTTTGATAGGGTTTGGCATGCCGGCCTGCTTCGTAAGCTTCAGGGATACGGAATTTCAGGTTGATTATTTGACTTAATACGATCTTTCCGTGAAATGAAGGTCGTCCTTAACGGATTCTCCTCCAGTTCCTTTCCCACGAACGCAGGTGTTCCCCAAGGCTCTATCCTGGGCCCTACTCTGTTCCTTATCTTCATTAACGATCTTCCTGATGTCATCAGTTCCCAAGTAGGCATCTATGCAGACGACACTACTATTTACTCCTGCCTCAATAGCAAATCTGGTATCGCTGACAAAACTAACCTGGCCGTTAGTCTCGAAAAGGACCTCCAATCGGTTGTGGACTGGGGCAGGAATTGGCTGGTTAACTTTAATGCCTCAAAAACAAAACTGCTCTCTATTACTCACCACAGGGAACCATCCCTGCCTCCCATTAGAATGTCTGATGCTCAACTCCACGAGAGCACCTCTTTGCGACTGCTTGGTCTCACACTGTCCGCTGACCTGAGATGGAACAATTACATTGAATCAATAGCTTCATCCACCGCAAGGAAAGTTGGTTCCCTGTGTCGCGCCAAAATGTTTTTCTCGCCCGAGTCCATCCTTCAAATCTATAAATCAACCATTCGCCCTTGCATGGAATACTGCTGCCATATATGGTCTGGTGCCCCCGCTGTTCGTCTTAAGGTCCTCGACAAAATCCAGAGACGGATATGCAATGTGATTGGTCCTGATCTGGCATCTCGTCTACAGTCGCTCTCTCACAGACGTGCCGTCGCCTCCCTCTGTCTTTTCTACAAATACTTTCACGGTAACTGCTCCGACGAGCTACTTTCGCTAGTTCCCAGACTGCATGAATTTAAACGTGCTACTAGGCTGGCATCTCGGTCCCACCCTTTCACTGTCGAAACGGTTAAATGTAGCCGTCTCTTCTACTCCAATAGCTTCATGTCTCGCACCTCCCGTCTGTGGAACTCCCTTCCTATTACTTGTTTCCCTGATAGCTATAATCTCCAACTATTCAAATGTAATGTCAATCGACATCTCCAGATGCCTTGATCTATCCCCTGTCCTTCTCTTCATCCTTTTCCTCTATCACACCTCTTTACTTTCGCTCCTCCTCTCTGTAACCCCTTTGCGTACTAGTGGCATCCCGCCTTGCTTGGGGTGAAATGCTTAAAAAAAAAAAAAAAATATAAACCAAATAATATATATATATATTTACTGACCCGTAATATTTAAATTATCACAAAAACTGAAAACAATTTTTTTAATTAAAATAATGACAAATTTTTTAAAAAAATCATTTTTCATTAAAAGTAGATAATTTTTTTACTTTGATTTCATGCAAACTAACCATTTGAAAATCAAATGCCTGGAAAAATTTTAGGGAAAACAGGGTTTGATCTTATAACTTGATTATTTTAAAACAATTTTTAAATTAATTATAGGATTGAACTAACTATTCATTAAATTGAAATTAAGGAAACAAATTTAGAGGATTTCATTTTTATGTAAAAATGCCAAAAAAAAATTTTCTATTTATTATTTTTAACCTTAAACATTCCAAAAAAATTAAAATTTAACATTTTAAAAGATTCTGGTTTTTTTCAATTAATTGATCAAAGAAAAAATTTTTATAATTTTACAAAACATATTTTAATATATGAATTTTTTTTTAAAAATTGAAATGCACAAAAATAAAATGTTATTTTTTGAAATAGGACCGAAAGTCATTATTCAATTAATTTTAAAAAAAAGACAAAAAAAAAAAATTAAAAACCATTAAAATTTTATAAAAAAAAAAAATTAAATGAATTTTATTTATTTTTGAAAATTCTGTTAAAAAAAGAAGGAATTTATTTATTAACATTTCATTATTTTTCAATTAAATTTTAATTTTTGATATATTTCTTTATAATAAATGAATGTTTGGAGAATTATTAAGATTCGAACTCAAGATAAATTTAATAAAATTTATGAAAATAGTTAAAATAGAATTATGCTTTAAAATGATTGTGCCAAAACGCAAAGCTAAAAAAACAATGGTTTTTTTTAAAAAAATTTTGGAAGAATCAATCAAAATCTTAAAAAAAATTCTATAAAAATTCAAAACTATTAAAAAAATTTTTAATAATTTACACCCATGTTGATATTTATGTCCAAAAAATTATATAGCAAATGTCAAAAATTAATTTTCAGATACAATAAAGATGAAAATTGTAGAAATCAAAAAATTTTGAATTTAATATTTAATCAAAGAAACCATTTTTTTTATTTTTTTACTCAAATAAATATAAAAAAAATAAAACCATTTTAAAAAAAGCATTTTCAAAAAAACATTTTTTAAAAAATTATTTGCAGAATTTTAAAAATTTCCATTGAAGATTTTTTTCACTAAGAATTTTGAATTTAAAAAAATTTTCCTAACTATTTATTTTGCTTTTCAAACCGCAAAAAGTTAAAAAAAAAAATTTTATTTTTTTCAAATGATCAAATTTTTTTTTTTTAATGAATTATTATTCAATATATATATATAAAATATAAATTTCTAATTTAAATATTTATTCTTCTATTTTTTTTTATTTATTTAAAAAAAAATGGCCATAAAAAAATGAATATAAGTTATAATTATGAAATATGGATTTAAAATTTTCGTTAATTTATATAAATTCAAAAGGAAAAAAAAAATTTAAATAAAGCGAAAAAAAAAAATTTTGATATGTGTTTTTTTTTTTGAATAAAAAATAAAATTTCTTAATATTATTTTTAATTTTGAAACAATTTCCATTTAATAAAATTTTTTTTAAAAAAAATTATTTTTATTTCTTTATTATCCTCATCGTTTAAATAAACCTTTGTTCATCTGTATATAAATTAATTTCACAGAATATTCATTTGTCCCTAAATTTCAATTTTTGATATTGACGGTTATTTTTTTACTTATATAAATTATTGACAAAGCAACCTATTAAGAAAGATATTTATTTGTATGAATTTTTTATTTAAAATGAATATGAATATTAAAATTTTTTTAAAAATTTTACAAATTTGTTTCATTTTAAAAATTTTTTTTATTAAATAATTTTTTTTTTTAGAAAATTTTTAGACGAGAAATTGAAATAAAATGTTTAATTTCAATTCAATTCTGGACATGAATAAAATTAAAAAAAATTTTTTTTTAATTTTAATAATTATTCAATATTCTTTTTTTTTTTTTTTTTTTTTTAAAATTTTTTTTTTTTTTTTTTTTTTCTTTTTAAATAAATTTTAATATTATATATATTTAATATATATATATATATATTTCTAATCAAAAAATAATTTAAAAATTAAATTTTTCTTTAAAATGAATTTTAATCCTTGCAAAATAAAATAGAAATCAATTAAAATATATTTAAATTAAATTTTAATTCAATCTATTTTGGAAAAGAATAAAAATAAACGATAAATCAAAATTTTAATTCTTATATCTTTATTTTATAAAATTTTAATGATTTATTTTTTGAATTTTTTATTTTTTTTTTTTTGCATTTTTCAAAGTTTTAAAATTTATAAAAAAAATATGAAAAATTAAAATTTAAAAAAATTTAAAAAAAAAAATAAATTAATTTATATATTTTTTTTAAATATTTTTTTTAAAAATTTAAAAATTTAATTTGAAAATATTATTAATTTTATATCATATAGTTTTAAAGAAAATTTTTGATTAATTTTTTTTTTTTTATAATTTTAAAAAAATTAATAAATAATTATATCATAAAATCTAAAAATTAATTTTATTTATTTTTAAAATTTCTTAATGGGTTTTAAATTTAGAATAAAATTTAAAATAAATTTTTTATTTATAATTTAAAAAAAAAATATTATATATATATATATATATATATATAAATTAATAAAAATTATAAATTTTGATAGAAAAAATTGTTGGAAAATTACAACAAAAATAAAAATATATAATTGACTTTTTTAAAAAAAAATTTAAATTTTAATTATTAAATTAAATTTTTTTATTTATAAATAAAATCCTATTTTACATTTTTTTTTCATTCATTGTAAACTTAGAAATTAAAAAAAAATTCCCAAATTTATTTAAAATTTAAAATTAAAAAAAATATGTTTTGAAAATATCTTTTCCCAATATCAACAAAAAAAATTTATTTATTTTTTAATTTTTATTTCAAAATTTTATTTTATAATAATATATATTTAATGGCCAATCAATTACAAACAAAAAAATTTATTTTTTTCAAAAAATTTTATAAAAAGTTTGTAAAAATAATTTTTCTAATATAATATAAAAAATAAAAAAAAAGTTATAAAAAATTTTTGTATAGTTAAATTAAATAATATTTATATTTAAACTCAAAAAAATTGATATTTTAAAAATCTTTTATTCTTTAAAAACATTTTATTTTTAAAAATTTGTAATTTTTTCAAATAAATATTACAAACAAAAGAAAATGTTAAGTAGATGAATTTTATGATTTTAAAAATTTTTTTTTTCAAAAATTTTCATTTTTTTATTTTTCATAAAAAAAAAAAAAAAAAAAATTTTTGGTTTAATAGTTTTTTTGAATTAAAAAAAAAAAAAAAAAAAAAAATGAAATTTTTTTTTATATGTTAAAATTTAAAAATTTAAGAAAATTTTTTAATCTTCAAAATATTAACATTAAAAAAAATAAAATAAAAAAATGAATTATTTATTTTATACATAATTTAAAATAAAAATTTTTTTTTAATTTTTTTTTTTTTTTTTAATTATTTCAAAAAAAAAAAATTAAATAAAAAATGAAATATTCAAATTGTAAAAAAATGAATCTGGATTGTTTTAAAAGAATTTCAAAAATAATTTTAAAAATTTTTAAAAAAATTTTTTTTATATATAGAAATATAATTATAACAAAAAAAAAAAGTAAAAATTTTTATAAAAAAAAAAAATTTTTTTTTATAAAAAAAGGATCTGTCTATATTAATGAGATTTTTAAATTTAATTTTATTTACATTATTTTGACTATTATCAATAATAAAAAAAAATTAGAATAAAAATTTTTGTTTTTTGCCTTTTTTATTTATATATTGTATTCATTATAAAATAAACCATTATATAATATATATATATTTATACATTATTATATTATTTTTAAAATAAATATTTTTTTAAAGATCAAATTACAACGTGAAATTTTTCATATCTGATCTATATTTTTGAGATTATATATTTATAAACTGTTATTATTATTTAATATAATATTTAAAATCAAATAAATGTCGCCATATTTAAAACAACTATTTAGTCAAAACTGATAGATATATTTTTTTCATTAATATAATATAATTTATATATTTTTATTAAAATAAAATTTGATCTATCATGTCTAAATTTTAAACCATATTTTTAAACAGGGAAAAAGACAATTTTCAGTATCTGTTTATTTTCTGAGATGAAATATTTTATTTAAAATTTTACATTATTGGAATATTGTCCTCATCTTTTCGCCAATGATTTTTATATTTCGGCCCTTCTCATTATCTGTTAATATTTTGAGATGAAAAAAGAAAAGATGTACATTAAAAAAATTATCAAAAATTTATTGTTTCATCTTTGTCGCCATATTTAAAAAACGTTTAAGAAAAAAATCAATATAGAATATATATTTATGAATAAATTTAAATATATTTTAAATTATTCGGACTATATAAATATAATCTTCAGTTATTAATTTATTACAAATGTTAATTCCCTAAATTTATCTGAAATATTTCTGAGACCAAAATATTAATTACAATATTTTACATTATCTAGATGACAAATAAAAAAAATAATTTTTTAAAATTTCATAATTTTTAAAATTTTTATAAAAACACTATATATAAAATATATATATTTTTGAGATGAGGTATTATTTACACTATTTTTAAATTTATTCGGAATATTGTCCTCATAGATTTGCCATTTTTTTTCAACAGAAAATTTATTCATTATTTACTTCACTAAATATTTCTGAAATGATTTTATATAAATATTTTAATTATTCTTCATTTTTCTCATATTGAGTCGCCAAAATTTATTACAAAAAAAGGCCTTGAAACAACTATCATTGTCTAAATGAATATTGAGATAATATTATATCAATTTATTTTATCGGATAGAATTGTCCTCATCTTTGTCGCCATATTTATTACAAATTTCTTTTTTATCTGTTATATTTCAAATGAGGTATTATGTACACTATTTTTATTTTATTGTCTCATCTCATTTACTACATTGATAAAACGTTGAAATCAATTACAAAAGAATTCTTTCCGAAAAAAAATATTATTATATATCTATTTATTATTGTTTCATTGTTTTATTAAAAAATATTTAGGACATAAAATTACATACCTATATTTAAACGAAAATATTTGCATTTATCATACAATAAATTTAAAAATTCAATTCATTAATTTTTTTAAAATTTCAATCAAAATTTGTTGAAACAATTGAATTTTCTAAAGGATAATCAAATATAAATACTGATATAAAAAATTACGAAATTTAATAAATATAGTTCATTCAAAATAATAAATGTTATCATTTTTTTTTTTTTTTTTAAAAATATTCGTTTTTTTTATATTATAAAAGTTTTTTCTGAATTTATTTTTTTTATAATTTCTTTTCATAAATTCAATAAAAAAGTAAATTTAAAATTTTTTATCCCACGGTGAAACTATTTTATCCTCAAATTTTTTTGTTATTGCAATTATTTTTGGCTTTTTATCAAATTTTCCGGCCTTCATCATTGTTGAGAGGAGATATTTCCATTTTTTTAAAAAACATAATTTATAAAATTTTGAACTGTATGGAACTCTATACTTCATAAATTTTTTTATTTAAATTTTAAATAATAAAAAAAAATTTTATACAGTAAATAATAACTTTTCATCCCTTATTTTTCTTAAAATTTTATGTAAATTTCAAATATTTTTGTTATTTTTAACAATTTTAAGATAAAATATATTTTATATCTACAAATAATAAAATTCATCTTTTTAAATTTAAATGTTAAAAATCAGGAAATTTTTTTTAATCCATTTTCTCAAAAAAATGTGTGTCACAAAATAAATAGAAAAGATAATATAAATTTATATAAAAATAGATATAAAATATATGATAAAAAAGATATACAAAATGTTTTAATAATTTAAAATTGAAAATATAATTCCCTATTTTATAATATATTTATCAATCAAGTGTCTTTTTTTAACACCCATGACTTTTTTCTTCCTGGGTTGGTTATTTATTTCAAAATCTACAAATACTGAAATGATTCCAATTACAAGAGTTATTTAATTTAAAATTTGATTTTTTTTTGCCCTTGAAAATTATATGAAAATCTATCCATCATATCGATTTAAAAATAAAATCATCGTATATTTATATTTCCAATAATTATAAAAAAACCATTTGTTTAAAAAATATATATTAATAAATAATAAAGAATATATTAAAAATGTGGATTTTTTATTCTTTTTTTTGTTTTTATTATATATATATATAATATATATATATATATATATATATATATATATAAAATATAATATATGAATTTTTTTTTAAAATTGAATGCAAAATTTTTTCGATCAAATAATTAAAAAGCTATTTTAGAAAAACATCTAATTTTTTAAAAATTAAAAAATAGATTGAATATAGCAAAATCTTTTTTTTTTTTTTTAAACAAAAATTAAATTATGAACCATTTTTCAATTAATTATAATTAAATAAAAGGAAAAAATTTTTTTCATTTTATAAATATTCACATATAAATATATATATATATATATATATATATATATATATATATATATATATATATATATATAATGGACTCTCCCGTCGGTTTCGACGTATGAGGATCTGACAGCTTAATTGATTCAGTTATGCAATTTTGTGCGATAATCTTAAGTGGCACTTATGACCCGCTAGTGATTTACAAAGGAGGCCACATATGGAGCAAGTGTGAGGATTGTGAGATGAGATCACTGCTAGATTGGCTGACCTTTTAGATCTTGCTCTCGCTTCTTGAAGATGATTCAGACAAGCAGATTGAAAACTGCTGAGTCCACTAAAACACGTTGATCTCCATTCTACCCGCTCCAAGGCTAAGCGCTCAAGGGTGTTATGTGGTATATTGACTGCTGACAAGTTTCAGCTTGTTTCTGTATCTTAGCCATGGGCGTCCTATATTCCTGTAGCCCTGATCTACGTGGCTGTAGATTAGGATCTTAGGTATCCTGTCATCAGACATTCTCAAGACATGACCAGTCCACTGTAACTGAGATTGTATGAGAAACGTCTCGATTCCTCCAATATTACACAGTTCTACGTTAGATGTCCTATCTTGAAGGTTAACTCCACAGATGGCACGAAGACAGCATTTATGAAAAACATCCAGATGGTGTATATGGTACCTGTATGGAGTCCACGACTCTGAGCCATAAAAAGGATGGCAATACAACAGCTCTGTAATTTTTGAATTTTCGTATCCAGTCGAAATATATATGCTCATTCCACAAGCGATGGCGAAGTTTGTCGAAAGCACTGGTAGCCTTAGCAATCCGATGCATGATTTCATCATCTAAAGTTCCACTATAGTTGACTTTGCTACCAAGATAGGTGAAAGACTTTATATAGTTCATTATTTTGTCTTATATTTTCAATGGTCTCTCTGGAAATTTGTAGACTTACTTATTTTTTAAAAAAATTTCTCACCATAGAAAAAATTCTGGAGTAGGACAAGGTTGGTATGAAACTTCAGTTTTTTTTATGCTAAATTAAGACCAAATATTTTTAAGATCAGCAGAGAATTGATTTATTAGATGTTGGGCCTCCTCAAAGGATGTCTCTACAAAGCAGCATCATCAGCAAACAACAAATCACGAATAATATGTACGAAGGAAGGTCTTTGGCTTGGAATCTGATGATTGAAGAGATCACCAGTTTAAAAAACTGAAACTTGACGCCACTCTCTGTGTCTCATATACAATGCATATTTCAACATCACCTTCAGAAGAAAAAAAAAAAAACAAACAATTCTTTATATAACAACCTTACTTGATGCCATTTGTGACATTAAAGGATTTTTGACATCATACCATCAGACACGATATTAGTTTTTTCATTCCTTCATGAAAACAGAGATGATGATTATTTAGCATGTTTTCAGGGATGTTGAGTTTCACTCAATTGCCAAATATAAATCTTTTTGATTCACAGTTTCAAAGATTTTCGTCAAGGGTTAAAACATATCATTATATATCCTGGTTAAATAATGCGATTTTTTTTCTGAAACCTGTTTTAAAAATATTAATTTCAATCTATTATTTGATTACCGATTTTTTGGATTTGATTCAGGATAGATGTTTTTCATAAATTTTTATCAAATTTGATTCTTTTTTAGAATTATAATCTATATTTTGGATCATTTGCCTATATTCTATATATACAAATATATATATTGATGTTAAAAGAAATACCTTTTTTTTTGTTTGAAAAAATTTTAAAGGTGTTTTTTAGAGTGTAATTAATAATTTTTGAGACACAGCCTGCAAATTATATTTTAAATGAAAATTGAACATTGTTTGTCACCACCAAATGGGATCAACATGACAGTAGAATTTCATAGTTAAATAAAAAAATTATGGAATGAATATTGTGTTTTTTTTTTTCTTATTCATACTTCAATGTCCACTTTTATAAAACATGTTTCAATCTCTGATTTTTTTACCCAATATTATAGCATAAATTAAATATATATTTATCATATATATATATATATATATATATATATATATATAAGAAAACCAAATCAAATTATCTACTAAAAATATTCAATTAGAAAATACAAATTCTTTGTCAATAAAATAATTGATCAGGCATTCAAAATCCAAAATACATCTTTGTTTTATTTGGGACGGAATTAATTATGTCTCGATTTAATTTAAAAAAGTTCTTCATGTCCTTGTGAATGATGAATTATTTCTAAATATTGTTTTTAGAAACCTAAGAAAGGCAAAATGATATTTTGAAAAAACATTATCATTTTACTCTATCGCTAAAAATTTGATATAAACGAATTTGATTAAAGTTCTAAATCATTTTTACAAGATTTTGTCCTTGATGATAAGAACCTTTAAAGAAAATGAAAATGAAGATTTTTTTTATCCCTTTTATTTTCCAAAATATGTGAATATTTAAGTTCCAATTCATTTTTCATTATGAATGAAAAAAATGTCAACTATCTGACAAATTTAAAAACGATAAAATCATAATTTTAATAAAATTAAAGTCATTAAATTGTTTGATCATTTCTTTAAAATTTATTATGAAAACTGAATTTTCATAATTTAATTTTATTTTTTGCATAAAATTTTCATTGAAATAAATTAACAACAAAAATCCTAACGTTTACTAAAATCTAAAATTTAAATTATTTTAATATTTTTTAAATTGAATCAATCACAAACACTATCTGAAATAAAAAGAATATTCTCTTAAATTTTAAATAATTATTATTAAAATTTGGTCCATTGTAAATAAATTAAATGTTTAAACATTTTTTAAATTCATTTTAAAATTTAAACACACACACATATATATATATATATATTATATATATATATACATATATATATATATAAATATTGAGTTAATGTTAATTTTAAATCACCAAAATGGTTTATGAAATTTAATGTTTGAATTTACAAAGATAGGATTTAACATATATATTTATTTATATATATATATATATATATATTTATATATATATATATTTATATATATATATATATATATATAAATAAATATATAATTATATATATGTAAATGAATTAAAATAACCAACAATTACTATTCTTAAAAGAGTGCTCAATTGTGTCAAAAGTAGAGCAGATATAATTATTTTTTAAAAAAAATTTTAACATAAGTTTTAAAAATAAATAAAAAAAAAAATTTGTTAAAAAAAAAATAAAAATGTCATTTTTAAATTATCTTTTGTTTTATTGGCATCCCAAAATAAAAATTTTTTTTTTTAAATAAAATTTTTTTTTTTTTTATATTATAATTTATAATATTAAATATATATATATATATATATATATATATATATATATATATATATATGATATTAATCATTTAAAAAATAAAAAAATTTCAAAAACATTCTATTTTGATATGATATATAAATTTTTAATCATTTTTTTATGGATATATCAAATTTTTATTATATTAATTTTCAATTCTCTGAAAATATATAGGATTTTTTCTTCAAGAAATTCATAAAAATATTCTTTTATCATTCTAATTTATAAATGATTCATTAAACAAAATCTGAAATTAAAAAAAAAATTAAAAAAAAGTTTTTTACTAAAAATTAAACAATGGACATATAAGCGATGTATTTTTCTATTATATTGGGCAATATCGGAACGATTTTCATTTTATCAAGTTAGATTGATGATAATTTGTGTATTTGACGTAAATATTTAAGACTTTAAGATTAAACAAATTTTCATGAAAAATAATTGTACGATAGATTTTTTAATAATCAAATAGAAATTTTCTTTTATATAAAATCTTTTATTTTTTTATTTGGATTAATATCTTTCTATATTGATTAAATATATTTCTTTATGCCATATATACAAGATTTATTTTATAATTTACATTATGATCAGTAACTACCTGTAGTTAGTAAGTTATTTTTTTAATTCAAAATAATTGTTTTCTATGAATCTACGGACAAATTTAACAACTAAAAAAATTAACCCTATTACCAGAAAAGACAAAGGTTCTATTTTATATATAAAATATAAAACATTTTCCTAAAAATCAAAACAAATTTTTTTATTTTTTCTATCAATTTATGTTAAACTTGTTTTTATATATATATATATATATATATATATATATATATATATATAAAAAAAAATACACATTTTTTTATTTATTTTTTGAATTTCTAAAAGGAATTTCTTTTTATATTTTTATTGATACACTGTATCAAAAAGTTAATATATCAAATTCCATAAAAAGACACCATGATGCAATTTGATCCACCAAAAAATATGGAAACAAATTTGTAAACAACATTTATTCAAAATCCAATACGATATTTACGTAGTTCATTTTATAAAGAGGAAGAATATATCTTTGGTGAAATGTGTGACATCATTTCAAACAGCATTTTCATCATGTGGCAAAGTGAATAAATTTGTTTTTAGATCCATTATGACAAGAGAAAAGGGTAAATGAGTTAAATTATGACATATTTATGGAGAACTTTCAGAAATTTAAAATTTATTGTAATAATTGATAATTGACATCACAGATCAAAACCAATATGAATTTTAGAACAGTCTATGATTAATTTAGCGACATTCTTTTCGAATTTTAAAAACCCCCATGAAAAAGCGTAATTTTTAATTTTTATCTTATTGTATTAAATAAATTTTGAGAAAAGATGAGGACAATAGTTAAATAATGAAAAAAGATAATAAAGAGGTTTATCATTTAAATTTTTGTTTATTTTGGGTTTTGTGAAAAATAAATAAATTTTTTTTTTTTTTTTAATTTCTGGATTCCCATGCGCCTTATGGTTTAAAATGATATATTTGCTATATAAAACAAAGGCTGTAATGGACTACTGAAAATGATTTTTGAATTAAATACAGGATGAACATAAAATCCTTTTCCAATTTTTAAAAAAATCAATATAAAAAAAAGACAGCCATTTGTGAAATGAAAAGAAAAAGAAAAAAATAAATTTTAGAGAGGAGGGAAAAAAAAGAAATTAAAAAATAAGCAAGATAACGATTGACATGGATTTATGTTTTTTTGAAGATCAAACTTGTTTAAAGAAAGCAAGAAGCCAGAAGAGAGTTCCACAGTCGAGAAGTGCGAGAGAAGAAACTGTTATCAAAGAACTTACGGTTACATCTAACCTGTTCAACTGTAAAATAATGAGACCTTACCGCCAATCTAGTACTGCGCTCAAATTCATAAAGCTACTACAAAGCATATTTCATTAGAACAATTGCTATTGACGTATTTATAGAAAAGGCTCAAGGAAGCTACATGTGAATTTGATTGAAACAAGAATGCTAGGTCAGGGCCAATAATATTGCAGATTCGTTGCATTTTATCAGAAAATCTCTAAATATGTAGCAGAAGCAATATTTAGGAAACTTTTATTTACAATCAGCAAGAGACAGTAGAGTCCGAAGAAGCATAGGTATATGGAAAATGCTTTTCAGAAAGTAAGCTAACTATTAAGTGATAGGAAAATATCCTTAGAAACAAAGAATGCTTAATTGCTGTCTAATCTCCTATGTGGCAGTGAATCCTGGACAATCTCCTTAACTTGAAACGGCAGATGACATTCTCTCGTCGAATACTGAGAATATCATTGACATAACATGTGTTTAATAAGGAAGTTTTAAGACTAGGAACTGCAAGGATGTAGATGCTAACAATTGGGATATTTTTAGCTGAAGTTCGACTGTGCTTAGGAATACATAAAGATGCCTCTCAGAAACTAAGCCTAGTACTAGGACAGGAAATTTCGTTAATAACAAAGAATGTGGTGTGTGTGTGTGTATATATATATATATATATATATATATATATATATATATATATATATATATATATATATATCTGGGGCAACCTTCGAGTTAACCCTAATCTCCCGGTCCAACACAAAACAAAAATACAAAGATACATTGAACAGTGACTTTTATATATATATATATATATATATATATATATATATATATATATATATATATATATATATATATATATAATTATACAAGTAAAATTTGTTACTTAGTTAATTGATGTTATAATTAGCACCTCGACTCTGGGGTTTCGTAAACGAACGGTTTTGCAATCGTTCCCTCCACTCGTCAGGAGATTTTAGCAAATTACCGCAGATTTTCTGATTTTCATCATTTTGTATTAAGATAGAAATTAATTTATGCGTAAGGTATTAGTGTGAAGTTGATTTTTAGTTGAAAATTATAGCGAGACATTCCGTCAAACGAACTTCTGTCAAGGAAAATAACTGAAATTTATAAGATAACAACCAAGGTGTGTCTCCCGCTCACAACAGTGCTGCAGCATTAAAAGAACGCAGCCTGGATCCGTTCACAGGTTTCACATTGTCAACAATGATGAAACATGCCTGAGTACATCACTGGATAATGTTAATTGTCCGGCCAAGATAGCAATCGTTTAACATTAGGATAGCCAGCTCTTTTGATATCTTTATTTACATGACGCTGTGAAGCAGCCATCTCTAATATATTCAATATTCAAGTCAGGAATAACAAGTCTGAAAAGAAATTCACAAATATTAGTATACCTCATCCTGAAAGAAAGTTTATATATATATATATATATATATATATATATATATATATATATATATATATATATATATATATATGAATTATGTGTGTATAGATAGATAGATAGGGGACATAAACACAAGTATTATTGCTTGTGAGAAATTTTTCAATGCATTTACCTATAAATAGCCTAGGTGTCAAAAACGAGTTTTTTTGGCCATTCAATGTAAAACCTCAGAATATCAGCTATTCCACTGAATATTTTTAAAGAATTAAGTCTGTTAAACATCTTTGCTAAAAAATTCAATAATTGTCCATAAGCCTCAGCATCGAACCTGTTATACCAGAACATTACCTATTCTATTGTAATAGACTCTCCCACACACAATCTACTGTCTTCTTGATCACACTTCTATTGTTCTCGCTCCGTAATAATGTTTCTCTTTTTTCTTATTCTTTCACACTCAGTAACCCTTTGCGTCTTAGCGGATTTACTGCCTTGCATGGGATGAAATGATTAGTAAACAAATTTAAATGTAATGGCAATCGTTATCTACTGTCTTCTTGATTACTCTTCTATTGTTTTTACTCCTTAATCATGTTTCTCTTTTTTACTTATCCTTTCCCACTCAGTGACCCCTTGTATCTTAGTGGCTTTACAGTCTTGTATGATGTGAAATGATAAAAAAAAGGAATAGGAACTGCAAGGAAACTTATTTGATTGTTAAGAGTCACGAGTTTTCTTGGGCTTGATAATAAAGTGGTTTCCCATCATCTCCTCCACAGTGATTTGTTGAGACACTACATCTAGTTTGCTGGTTGTCGACTCGTCTATTCTTCCGCCCTTTGATAGGTGTTGTTTTTCATCCTACTGGGTTTCTAGCATGGAAATCTGAATGCTGATTGGGATAGCGAAAGATGCCTTTCAAAAGCTAAGCAAAGTATTAAAAAACAGAAAATTAACGATAGAAACAAAGAAAAGAGTACTGAACAGTTATGTAATATCGGGTCTTATGGCAATGAATGCTGAGCAATCTGGTGAAGAGACTTGTAGCAACAGAAATGTGGCTCTACAGAAGGATGATGAGAATGCCATGGACGAAATATATGATCAATGACAAAGTTCTGTAGAAAATGGAAACAAAATTGACACTTATACTTAACACCAGAAAGAGAGTTGAAATTTCGAGGGCACATAAAGAGGGCTTGGGAAATTTGATACTCACAGGATAGATTTGAAGATAAGAGGAACAGCAGAAAACAATCTACCTGGAGAGCTTGAGGGACTGGATGGTGGTGCAGGGTTTGGGAGAGATACCAAATATGAATTGCATTAGTTTTAATACAATTATATTAATTTTTAGAATGTTGTAAATAGAAAATTCTTCTTCTAAATAAACACTGTAATAAATAATGATTAATATTTTTGTTGTAAATTCTCAGGAACAAAAATATATAAATTCCCTTTCATAATATCTTTTAGGTTTTATTACAATTCTAATCATTGCTTTTAACATTACGAGGAGTGAAGGTAGTTAAAATCAATAGCGGTGTCAACGGAAAAACATCGTCCTTTTGACAAATGTTAACAAATGTCCACTTTACACAATCCGTCCTGGGTATGAGGATAAACTACACCCACGTCCTGGGTTAGACGATAAACTACATCCAACTGCAAGGCCCCTGATCGGGAGGTTTTGAAGGATATGGAACCATCTTTTAACTGCTGGTGTTCCCAGGTCCATCCTGACTCGGGGAGGTAGCATCTCTTAGGGTCCCAGCTATGGGCAGATAGTTAGCCCTCAAACTTGGGTCAAACACACAAAAGATATCTTTGTTGAGCAACAAACTCTCTAAATTTTGTCTTAAACATTTTTGAATATTATTTTATGTCACATCATTTAATCTGTTGTGTGGACATTTCCTCTTCATGACAATTCGTTTAAACAGCGAAATTCTAATTTATTTTTCTAAAATGAGCTACTGACACTACCTCAAGTGTGTTGTGTGGGAACCTACCACCCCTCTTGAAGATGAACTCGTCTACAAACAAGGACGTAGGAAAATAGTGGCATGTAAAAAGACAGTGTCGGAGAAGTTCTTGAGCTGACTTCCGACGTCTGTTGAACTCTCTGCGTTGTGGCAGAAGAGGAACCCGGACGAGGCTTTGCTGAA
Source organism: Acanthosepion pharaonis (assembly GCA_903632075.3). Lineage (NCBI taxonomy): Eukaryota > Metazoa > Mollusca > Cephalopoda > Sepiida > Sepiidae > Acanthosepion > Acanthosepion pharaonis. The sequence goes on from CAHIKZ030002946.1 coordinate 151,277, forward strand.
GGGCAAGGTTTCGTCCGGGAGGTAGACAGGGCCTGAACCCGTCTAATCGGCTTCAAAGGCTATTTTTTTGGCCGAGCCTACGGGCTCAGAGAAAGATAATAAAACCGGCCTTGTGCCATATTCGTTTCCCGTGGGTGAAATGATAAATACCGAGAAGTTCTTGGGCTGAGTTAGTTATAGACTACTCAGACGATATCTGTACCAACTTACCAACCGAATAAACCCCATTTTATTGTTACATGTTATTTGGCGTTTGTCTTTATTAACCCCAAATTAACATCATAACAAGTGTGTAAATTCATAATATAAATTCCTTATCTTGTTTTGTTAAATTCTTGGCGTGGGTAAATCAATTGTTCATTTTTCTTTTAACCCCTAAGTCCTACGTCACTATTGTTCTACTGGGAGCGAAGATTTTTAGTTTTGCTTTGAGTTTTTGCGGTAGTTCACTGCTGTAGAGATTCAAAGAAAAAGAACAGAGTAGACATTAAGAAGCGTGGTAAAAAGCCGACGTACTTTATTGGAATTTAATTTCAGAACAATATTTTACAAGTTCACATTCTAGACTATTTTCCCAATCCTCACCCCAACCTTTTTACATTGAAAACCGGCTCCCAAATCCTTGATTCTTTTCAGAGATAAGAATATATTTTCTGGCTAACGAAAGAACTGGAAAATATAAAAAAGGAATCCCACCACCATTCTTTCCATGGTCCCATAAAATCTGGAAGAAACCTCACAGTTTGTTCACTCCAAGGTGTTTTCATTACTTTCAAAACCAGCTCCCAAATCCTTGATTCTTAGAGATAAGAATGTGTTTTCTGACCAATAGATGCGCCAGGAAATTTGTATTACAATTTTGGAGGGAAAAGTCCCAGATTCTTTTGAGTCTCCTAAATCTCCATAAATTTGGAGAATCTTCGCCTCTTTGGCAGTGAGAATTCGACCACCATCTGTGAGGTCGGCAATAGGAAGCACAAGTCAACTTTGGAACCACTTTCAACCAAAGAACTACCTACTAAATGGCTGTCAAGAACGAACGTCGGCCCACAAAGACGAGTTGAAAGCTGCCGCCTTTCACCTACAAGACTTTTGTCGTCAACTCGCTGAACTGCAAAATTCCTATATCTACCAACATTTTCTTATTCTACAAGAACTTTGAAGATAACCTGTCAGTGTTTCTAACTCTTAACAACCTTCTACTCGCTTAAAGAACTTTTAGATGCTCGGAGAAATATTTTGGGCAAGCCTTTTTATTCTGTTATGAAGATTTTCTCTTCGCTTAAAGTTAAAGGACTTTTTCTTCTCCTTTTCTTTCTCTCCTAATTGTCTTTTTATCCCTTTACCATTTTTTTTTGTATATGTAAATAAACATTTTCTTCTTTTTATTGTTACACATCGAGCAGGAGTTTTTCAGTCTTTCTTTATTCGCCCGCCTAAAAGAGAGAGTTTGTCCACTTTAATCTTGTTTTTATTCGATTTTTTGTAGCAATATTTTAACCTCAACCCTTTCATATGGGAAAGCCAGGACAAATTTCTCAACAACTATTTGTCTTTTTCATTTGCAGAAATACAGATGACGCAAAATTTTATCAATATACTATTACATGTCATTTTTTTGTTATTCACTTTAAATAAATGTATATATCTATTATGTATATGTATAAATACAAATGTATACATATATATATATCTGTCAGTGGAGTAATGGATAGCGGCTGGGATTGAGGAATCGGAGAGCCGAGTTCAAATTCCAGTCTAATTCTAGTGCTAAAATTACCCTTTGGGGAAGGTATGAATCCTCTATGGGTAAATTAAATAGCAGGTTCTATATCATTGGATGGCAACTGGTCTACCGCAGAAAGAAATGGAAACCTGCCTCGTCAATCATTTATCGAAAGATACATGATCGCCTAAGCGTGTATCACGCATGGCACAAACCTCTATTTTTCGTTTCGGGCAAGGTTCGCGACCTAAGAATGTTATACAATGTTACCTAAAGAAAAAAAATCTTTATTTTTTATGAATTGGAACAGCTTTATTCATTGGCGTGTTGTGTTCTTAGCAAAAGGAGAAAAACTAAGAGACACATTAGATAGGAACTTGTAGAGACACTTATGTCCCGAAGGGTCGTGGTACATAAGAAGTTTATGTATGGCGTCTTAAAACGTAAATAATAACTCCTTATCTAAAAAATAAAAATAAAACAGATATAAAATCGCTATATTTGTTTCTTAGTTTAGTCTGGCACAAGGCTAGAAATGTGAGGTGATTGAAGGTACCTACTACTTAGACTACGTTGAAAAAAGGCCACAAACGTAATAAAAATAATGTTTTTATAGTCAAAATCTTTGTTAGAGGAAAGACCAAAATATTTTTTGATTAAATTTTTTTACTCCTTTCTAGAACATTCGAAATTTGGGTTAAAAATCCTGTTTTTAGTCAATGTTACGATTTTTTAGTATTTTTGCGCATTTTTTATTTTTTTGTCAGATGAAAAAAACATTGTTTTGAAAATTCTTGCAAAAATGAAATAATTGTCGGATTTTAATGAAACTTTCAGGAATTATTCACAAATGAATGAAATTATTCTTGAATCCTTTTTTTTTTTTTTTTACATATGTTATCCACCCCCAAACACTTACATAAATTTCATGAAATTAAATTTACGATAGAAAATTTATTTTATTACTTAAAAGCAGGACTCCTCCTTGCTGAATGTAAAATTTACATTCTGCAAGGAATCCTACAATTTAAAATGAATCATCATTTTCTTCACTGCTACTCATATCCTGAGAATCTGCTGCTCCGAATCCTAAAATAAAAATGCACCACAACTTTGATATTATTTAATTAAAAAGTTTTTAATTGCTTTTATAAATAAGATTTATTAAGGACATTTATTGTCTTATGGAAAACATTTGTTTTTCGATGAATAATGAATTTTTACGAGAATTGTTTAACATCAGCTCTATGGCAGGCGCCCTGTTCAGTTGTTTAAAAATATTTTATGCTTATTATAAAAAATAAAAATAAAGCTAATTTTTTTATTATAAATATTTATTTTAATATGAAGTTATTTGACAGACAATAATAATAATAACTTTCTGTTTCTTTTGTTCCATCATCCGCCCTCCAAGTTAGTGACGACGTCTATTCGTCCTTTGATATTTTTCATTTGTCTTT